>JAAQRH010000671.1:0-15549 GCA_013186785.1 Fusarium pseudonygamai | reverse complement strand
ACACCCCCTCCAACGGAACCATCTCAACTCCTGCTCCTTCTGCCCCTACCCCCGTTACTCCCACTCCTGTCGCTCCCACCAGCCTCGTTACTTCTGTCGCTGCCGCCGCTACCCAGGCCGCTGAGGTTCCTTCAACTGAGGCCCCTGTCGCTGAGGAGGAGGGTACCGAGGATGGTGCTCTCCCCAAGACTTTCACTCTTGACACCTTCATTGACTGGCTCCGCTCCAAGAACGGTGGCTCTAAGAAGGCTCGCCGTCACGCTCGCCAGTTCTAAGTTATCTGAGATACTCTTGACGGAAACGTGATGTGTTGATGGCAGGGAATTGATCTTTTGAAAGGTCAGGCTTATTTTATATGTAGATAATAGTGAATGCGCTTGCAGAAGTCAAGCCCGTGTACAATATAAAAATCCAAACACCCCTAAGAGCCCACTTATACGTGATGTCGAATGTTGTTACTGAAATGCACCTATAAATAATACATAACCACAATGTTTGTTCCATAACACTCCACAGGATACTCATGACATGTGTCACCATGGCCCGGAACGTGCCCATGCAACGCACCCGAAGTCCAGGACCCAAATTGCCACATGTTTTCCCATGAATTAATTCGCTGTGAATGCTTGTAATAAGGGCACAATTAGATTAGTAGAGAATCCGGAAAGCAGGGGATAGCGTGGCGATCTGTAACGAGTGCCTAAAAGTGGCCTTCTTAACGTTGCTTTGACTTTTCTATATTCGAAGACTGATGGTTTGTTGAGGGCACAAGTGATATTTTCTTTTTCAATATCGTGTTTGAGATAATCATTAAAGACAACCCGGCTTACTAGAAGAATCTAGCAACAATCGCTACAAAATTGGAGTGCAGTGACGGGTTGCACTTGGAAGACTGTATCAGCAGCTGGTACCCTCAAGACTCCTACTGACCCGCAGACTACCGCAAATGGAGGGGCAGCAGGCGTATCTGTATGCGATATCTATGAGACATACCCTCGAGCCCCTATTCACAGTCCAATTGGGAGTTGGAGAACAAAGACCAGTTGGATCAGTGCAATTGATGGGTAAGGAAGACCAGGTATAGAAACTAAGGACAGGTTTGTTTTCGTCTTCTAATAAAAGCAGCGAGACATGGGCAACGGGTATTATTCACACCTCCGATGTGTTGCAGTTGAGACTTGTAGCTGAGACTGAGAGCTTGGATCAGCAGCCAGAACTTAGCTCATGTACCTCACGAAGCTAGTACGGGACATGTGTTGTGTATTAATCGGGAACACAAGGGAAGTAGCTTGGGAGAAATATAGCAAACTGTTTACAGGTGCATAGCGATCAAAAAGCTCAGCCCTCTCAAAATCCAAATTTAGGGCAGGTCTTTGAAAGGGATGCAGAGGGTCAATGCATGACTTGGGTAAAAGGAGCAATTCGTAATTTCTACAGTAAACTGTAAGTAACATTTTTAATTCAAGTCATGTCTAATAGCCAATACTGCCGCGTTCTCTCATTCAGCCATGATACGATCGGATGTATCAGATCCGGCAACTAAAATCTCGTTCCGCACCCTGAAAAAAAACAAGACAAACGAGGGATCGGCCCTTTGCCGTCCTAGATTGCCTGTTAAATCGGTTTTAGCGTATTCGTAAATGCCGTTAATTCTGGCTATTCTATAATACAGTTTTGCATTGCGACCCTAGCGTAGCATCAGGCCGAGGTCATTTATGCATAACCCCGCGTCGTCGAATGTCCAACGGCCTTTTGAGGACTGTCCCGTGTGGTTTCAATTGGTGCGGTTGGGTCCGCGGACATTTGACAGTTATGTACCTACTTGCTTTGGCTTTTGTGTCCGTGATAGGTAACGAGTTCATGATGTGACTTTTATATGCTGCGGTTTATGCCTGCCAGAAATGAGTTGTAGTGTAACCTGGTTGGGTTTATTCCAAGAGAGCTATCCATGGAATCATGCTTTGCAAGTGATAGTGTTAAATGTGATATGGCACGAATACCTAAAGCGGCATTGAAGAAATCTTTGTAATGATTACGATGGTTTTGTTTGGCAGCTGAATAAACCTCTTGACAAGCTGACGTCCGTGATATCATTCAACATAAATACTCCTCTTGTCACCACTTTACTTCTTCTATGTATCACTCTCAGAAGCCTTTCCACTACATACAGATCGCTTTCCATCAGTGATACCCAGCAACTACATAAATCAATCGTCATGAAGTACCTTCTCATCCTCGTTCTGGCCATCCCCGCCATCATGGCCACTCCTGCACCAGTCCCCGACAAGGCTGCGAGCACAGAAGTGCAAGCTTGCGCTTGTATTAACGTAGAAGGCAAAACCACAGTGAGCGGCTACTGCAATTTGATTCGCGGCCGCGCCGAGCGAGTCGACGGTGGGGAGCTTGTAAGTAACTCCGACAAGCTATCTCTTGGATGTCATGTTTTACTAACGTCGCGATGTTCAGTGCTACCCCAGTGATAAATACTCAGACTACATGCCCGAGAAATTCACTGCCGACTTCTGCAAGAGCTATTATCCGGGCTACAACGACCGTGTGTGCAAGACTAAGGCTGTGTGCCCGCTTGGTAGTACAGACTACTGGGTTCCCTGTTGAGTTCTTTAGCCTTGATGGAGGGCCAGAACGCTTCGAAGTTAATTTCTATGGATATATTGTATCTCTTTCTTTACCAAATTGACTCTGAGTCTAATCTTGAGCTATTTATTGACAATTTAATTGCCGGCCTACTGGCTTGTCTTACTGCCTCTCACTGTGTTGACAAATATGCCCTTTGGAGTGATAAGATACGTATCGGAAGCAGCCAATGAGAAGCCACGGAGGCTCCGTCCGCACAGTCCGGCAAAAACCTCCCCTCACACGAATCTGACCTAGTGGCGAACCATCTCTAACTGCAGCACTAACTACAATGGATCCGCCATCAAGGAGGATGCTACTACCCCAGTTCACGGCCGAAGCACAGAGCGAGAATGGCCAGGATCTCCCTGCTGCTATCGAACGCAGGGTGCTGCCCCCGCGCAGACGTAATGCCCCTGTTGCTTGTCAGAGTGAGTTCTGAAAAAACCGGGAATAAATGTGGCAATATCAAGCTAATGAACGAGCTACCAGCCTGTCGAAGACGTAAGATCAAGGTACTTTCGCTTCAACTAATCCCAGTCTAGACCTTGCAGCGACAGCTAATACTGAAGCAATAGTGCGGAGGTGCTCGTCCAAAATGCCATCAGTGTGAAAAGGCGTCAATTGATTGTGTCTACGACGCACCAGCTGGCCTCAATCACCGGCAAGCCGATAAAGAGCAGATTGCCAGGTTGCAGGCTACCGTCGAGCATCTTCAGCAACGTGTCTCAGCTCAAAATACTCTAACATCTGATCAGCTGGATACCTCCATCAGCCCGGCAGCTGGAAATGCCCGTGGAGATGGGCAGTCCTCGGCAGACTTGGTCGAATTACTCAGAGATCAACACGAAGGCTTCGCGCTGCAAGTCTTGGAGTCTCTGAGACAAGGCCGCTCCCCCAAAGCGATCATGGACTCTATCGGCGGCAATTTGTCGACGAATGTTAACCCGTCAATACACTCAGCTGCTAGGGGCAGTGCCACCCCAACCCAAACACCGCTGGAGTTCCAGCTCCTGGTTCAGTATCCAAACGTCTATTTGCCCCTCGTCCCTCTCGATGTAGCTTCTCTGGATCTAGGCCTACTCGGTATCGAGCCACAGAATGTCGATATCTCTCAGGACCCGGGGCTATCGAATCTTCTCCACGACGGTGTATCAAGCGTAACGGTGAACAGGGTAGTCCAACCGCAGGATGTCTTAGGCAGAACATCATTCGGCGTCGAGAACGGTATTTCTATCGACCCTCGCCTTCATCATCTCGACGTCTCACGCTGGACAAGCATTCCCATAAGTGACCAATTCGCCGCTGAGGCCATCGCCTTATATCTCAACATGAACCAGCCCTGGTGGGCTTTTTTCGATACCGACCTCTTCCTGGATGATTTGGTCAATACTGAGACCAACTTCTGCTCCCGGATGCTGGTCAATGCACTTCTTGCCTGGGCCACTGTGAGTCTTCGAAGCTGCTGGGTCAACATTAATCAACAGTCATCACTAAGCTCGCCTCACAGCAAAGCTATGCACACTACGAACCGATGGCCGCTACACTTCCTAGTAGGTTCTTGGATGAGGCGTTGCGGATCTACGGTGTGGAGAAAGGCGTTGACAGTCTGACAACCGTGGCGGCAACGTCTTTGATGAGCATGACATGGACTACACTGGGAAAAGACAAAGCTGGCCGTCGCTTGCAAGAGGACAGTGCCAAAATGGCACAGCGAATGCGATTGTATGGAGAGTCAGACGCCTCTTCGCGTAACCCGCTGGATCTGAGTGATGAGCGTGTTGAAATAGCCGCATGTGCAGCGGCTTGGGGATCTTTCAACTTCCAAATGTACCGTGCCGTGAGCCATGCCGCGTGATAGTGAAGCTGACAGTCGCTAGGGTCATGTCAATGAGCTATCACCAAGAGCCGATCCCGAAAAGGACACCGAGATTTCGCATCCCCGGGAAGAACTTGTTTGCAGCGCAGCACGACAGGCCCAATAGAGACGCAACCTATACAGCCGTCTGCCAATTCTGGCTTATCGTGTTCGACATGAACTACCTTTACTATCTCGAAAATTCTGTTTCGATGGCGTCAGCTGTAGCTATCTTCCAGAGATTGCTAGGCTGGGCTGATGCCTTGCCAGCCGGAGTGCAGCGTCATGAAAGTAACCCAGATCACGTTCTCAATATACAGTAAGTCCATCGGCAGTGCAAGCGCGTTCCTAGGGAAAGAAGAAATACGAGCTGACTGCACCAAGCATTTGGTTCCATACTGCAATCATTGACCTCTTCCGCCCCTTTGAGCACGAGTTTCCCCAACCCAAACTCCCGGCCCTCGCAGGAGTGCATGCTACACCCAGAACCGTCATAGCAGCGTCGATTGAGCAACTCAAACGCCTCGTATATCAATACCGTCAACACTGCGAGTCATCCAAGTACTCCATCATCTGGCAAAGCGGTATGCTCTACCTCGTCAACCACATACTGCGAGATTTGTCCAGTAATGAATCGCAGTTCTACTTCCTACTCTGCATGCGCGGCTATCAGCACCTAGCTCGCTACATGCCTTTTGTCAGTGGCATAGTACAGAGTCTAATAGTCATGACGAACCGACAGGGTGTTCCTTTGACAGCCAACACACAGCGGCTGCTAGAGGAGGTGCGGGATGAGAGTCGTAGGAGTCGGGAGTTCTTTAGTGCTTATCCGGTTGATCTTGAGATGGTTGCGAAGGACCCTTCTTCTGCAACGTTGGAGAAACTTACTAGCCGCTTCCAAGAGCAACCCTCCAGGGCGGGCCAGGACGAGCCATCTGATAGCGGAAGTTTGCCAGATGGCTGGAAGGGTACCGTCCAGGATCTCACGACCACGCTGTCTATGTTTGAAGAAGATTGAAGGGGAAAGAGAAGCAATAGTTCAAGGTTCAAGAGTCTGACATGGCGTATTTGCCTTTGATGGCCATGGGTATTTGATGTAACAACATGCCGAGATCATGGGATTTGCCATCTTCTGAGCACTCCTGTAAGAATGTACTGTGAGGGGCAAAGGGACTCGACGACAATAGTTGTGTGGGTTCTATGCTTTCTCTCGCTTTGCAAGCATCACAAAGGTAGAAGTTCATCCCGTGCGGACCGATCCCCTCTCCTATTCCATCTGTCGTCTCAACCATTGCTGTTGCATGGCCCTTCCGTTCTCTCATATCGAGGCTAATTTCAGCCATTCTTTGGTGACACCATTTCGAATCTTCTAAACTCTCACTCGACTGACCGAATAGTCTGGGTAGTAGTTTTCTGTGGCAGTACCTTTGAAAAACAGGCAGATCTGTGCTGGATAGTTCAACAAAGTAGTCATGCACACCGAACATGACGGGCTTTATAGTCTGGGGATAATCCCTCAGGTTGAGAGCATCTTCGAGTTCATGACGACTGGAAGTTGCATCGTTCTGCACTACTTGTTGAAAAAAGATCTGAATAAGGATGGACATGCTGATTTCCACATAGATAGCTGTGTCAACGTTTCGATGATGTCTGTAGGTGACCAAGTTTGGGATTCCAGTTATACTTTTGCTCAGGAATAATGTAACCAGCATGTGATCTCTGAGGCATAATGAAGAGCGGTAATCCCTAATCATATTGAGCATGACGCTAGTTCTTTGAGCGTCCCACGAGGATGCAGGGTAGGTGTTGCGTTGCAGGATCCGGAAGGTATCGACAGAGGAAATAAGAAAGCACGCTATGCTCGCTTTTACCATAGTATCGCTGCTTAGTTGCTGTCCACCCGGAGTCAAAATTTGGAATTCATGGGAAACAATAATCGAAAGAATGCGCTGTACAAGACGTTGCTTTCCCTGCCATCCGCAATCATCAGAAGGCAAACCGTATGCTTCAAAGCAAGCAATCAGAATTTTATACAGCACATCAAACTGTCGAGTACTCTCCCATTCGATGAGATAATCCTTCATATAAGCATCGAATCCTTTAGAAACAACGCGCAATAAATAGTCCAGCTTGCATATCCGCTTGACGATGCCTAAACTTGGGTCTAAGTGTATCGGGAGACTTTTAGTCATTTGAACAAAAGAGATCCATAAAAGATCTAGCATTTCGACTAACGCCGAACCGTGGATGATATCGGTGTGATATGAGAGTAACTCAAGCTGAACATCTAGGTGTCGCCATGCTGACAACCAAAGGCAATCTTCCTCGTTTTTGCCCGCTGTGTATCGATCTTTGGGGCATAGGCAATTTCGGAGAAGACGCGATCTAAACATTCTGATGAATATTTCTTCTTGAGACGCCTCGTGGTGCCCCATAATCTTCTTTCCATCCTCTGTCTCTACAAGGAAGTCGAAGACCGTTCGATGAACAGCCTCGACGCCTAGGTTGCTGTAACTAATCACAGGGGAGTTTGGCTTGTCAGCCGGGTGTCTTTCGTCTGACCTCTCGCGGTCCTTATCTTGAACGAACTCAAGGAAGTTGGCCGTTCTGGACGGCAACCTGGTCAATAGTTCCTTGCACCGTTGCTCAAGGTCTGTGTTAAAGAGCGTATCAACTTCTTCAACAGGCGTGGACCACAGATTGTCACTTGACGCCAACATCAATTCCAGAATAGATATTGGAGCTGCCGAAATGGATAGTGGAAAAACAAATGCTTTGGCTTTGTGGGATGTTCGCCAGTTGAAGAGGACAATCTTGAAGATGAGTGCAGTCGAACGCTGATAAAGATCTGAGTCTTCGCCCAGCCTCGTCCACATATCAAGGTACAGCTGGTGAAGCTTCTTGGGAGTCTTTAAAAGACGTTTTTGGATTTCATCTTTCGAGTCGCCGTTCGAGATACCTCGTGCAATTGATCTTGTTACCAGAACAGCCCATAGAAATACTCCTTCTGCCATAAGGCCGATATCTCTTACAAACTTCTCGATATACATCGAAGAGTTCGTCAGAGCAACCTCCTTGATAAGAGTGGCCCGCGCGTATTGCTCGATATCATTTCGTGTTAAATCTTGCATTTCGATGTTGGGATTCCGACCCATCCGCATTCGTATGGCTTGTTCTGGACGGCTTGACACGCAGACCTTGACTAGATGAGGAGGTTCTTGCAGAGAATCGAGCAAGTCGATCAAGATACCTACGCCTTGGTCATCCATAAGCTCATCGAGCCCGTCGATGAAAAGACAGAAAGGTCGAGCTAGCTGCCTTGTGTAACTGTGAAGTAGGCATTGCAGATCGTCCTTGTCCCAATCGCCAGGTCCAGTCTTACGAGACCAATCAGGGTTCTGCTGGAGACAGCCAACTGCATGATTCTTATCCAGGGAGAACACTTGATACACGAGGGAACACAAGAAGCCCTCAAAGCTGCTTTGCGTAGGACTGCCAACCTTCCAGAAGAAGTGGCTGAGGATTTGGGCTCCATGCTGCCATTGTCGCAATGAATCCATTGTTTGTTTGTGGGAGATGATGAACTTCATGAGCACACTCTTTCCGGTTCCAGGCCTGCCGCTAATCCAGTACCGATTCTCTCTCGATTTCAGCCATGTTCCAAAGGTGCTGCGGGCCAAAATTTGACGATAAGAGTCTAACTCATCCTCAGAAGAATACTCTGCCTCGTGCTCAGAAATAGAGTCTGACTGAGAAGCCTCTGATTCCGGATATTCACCCTTAAATTCCCCCTTGAATAGCCAGTGATAGGTCGACCCATAGGAGGCATGTATCTCGTTTCGTCGGCGATTCATATCGGGGTACTGGAAACTGCGCAAGAGTCGTTCATAAGCTTCATTCTCCTTTCGGGTATTCTCTTTCTCTTCAGCTTCTGTCAACAGAGTGTCTCTGCCTTGGTCTGCATGCGACTTGAGTCTCGACTCCTGACTAGCAAGCGCTGTTGTGACATGAATCTTGTTAGATGCCTCAGCTTGGTCGATACGGTCTGATATTTGAGTGTTGACGAGAGCTACTTGTGCTTGAATAAGGTCATGGAGTTTCTTTTCGCTTGTGGATGTTGCCTGAATCAGGTCCCGAAGTTTGTCTTGTAGGTCACTGGCTTGCAGCTTGGAGACGTCAAGGCTTTTGAAAATCCCGACGAGAAGATCGGTCTCCAGAGACTCTTTGGCTTTTTGCAGCTGACGTTCCAGTCGATCGATTTCCGGCTTATTGATGATACCTCGAAAAACTGCACCAAATCGATCTCGCTTACGAGGTTGCTGTTGGGAAAGAAACCGAGCTGGGGTTTTCTTCCTCCACTCAGCTTCGGCCTCTCGACAGCTGCGAGCGAGAGTCAATAGTCTCGCATCTTCAAGGCTAAGAGGCTGTTGGGAAACCTCTAGCGATTGAGTCAAACTTGAAGCTGTAACCGCGAGATTATGAGCGTAGACACTGAGCTCCGGATCGGGCTCGCCTGTGCGATAGGCATTCTTGCAGAGGGTGGCGGCTTTCAGTCCGACTTCGACTAACTGGAGGACGTTACACACGAGTCCCAATGCTGCTAGTGGCTCGAGGCCTGACATACTGTTAAGTCAGCGCTGGACCAGATGCTGAGAGTTGATTTGGGCGGTGGGCTGAAAGTTAATCTGCGCTGACTGTTTGTTTTGAGTTGAGGCCTCAGGTGAGAGCCCCGTTGGGCTGACTTACCCCGCAAGCCACAATGCTACCCAATGTTGTACAAACATGGCAATACCCAATAGGCAAATAAGTGAATTACCGTGATAACAATTGTTCCGGACAAATGTACCTGGTGCTGGCTTAGAGGAGTGAAGACGGGATCCTCGATAAGGTTGACGCTATGAGTTATCCGCCGATGGGCCCCATATCAGACGCTAAATGTTAGTTCCCGACCAACGACGCGCTACCAGTATCGCAGACACTGCAGACACTGGAAATTGGCGCTGGGGCGTCAGCCTTCTGAAGGCTTGACGTCCACGGAAGGATATTGTCGCATTTCTTGGATGATGAGCATGTCCCGTCTTGAACAGTCCAATCAACAAGGCTAGTTCATGTCCGTACAGGGCATAATTCGGCCAGTCCCAGGGCCAAAGTTTCAGTGGACCCCATTCCTGACTCATCCATTATTCAATGCTACCATTCACTTGCAATATCTCAATGCATGGACGAATAGTTTGTGTTTATTGACGAAGGTCATGTCCCAGTTTGGGTTTGTCTTCAAAGATGACGCACAGCAAATGCTGACCTAATCCCATGAGTGAACCTCAACTATAGGGCTGACGACTGCAGCCTCAATGCAACCCGCGACGTCTGCCTAATCCAGGCTGAAAGGCAACACTCACTCTTTTTTTCAACCCTCATCATCCTCCCCTCCAAAACCATCAAAAGTTCCGCTGCATTCCATCCATTTGTGAGAGCTTTAGTATCAAATCATCACCAAAATGTCGCAAAATCGTTCAGATTCCATCGCCGACGACTGGCTTGAAGTCGAGAGCGCTGCATCCGTCATTTCGATGGATTCGCGGCCATCGTCACCATCCCCGTCCCCTCCCCCGCAAGAGACCCCTGCACCAACGACGCAAGTCGTCGTGTCATCCCACGCTGGCCCATCAAATCCCCCATCACAGTTGCAGCTTCCTTTGCGCCCGAGAGATGACAACGTCGTGTCGTATAACGTCGTTCAGACGCGGCAGCCGCTTCCCGCGCAAGACCTTGATGCACCCGATAATACCTGTCCATCTCCATCGTCACAATCTGCACGGCCGTTGCGTGATCCGGTGCATGTAATGGATCCTGTGGCCCTCGCTAGATGGCAACGGTATGCGCATGAGAACCTACTCCAAGAGCTCAACGCAAACGTGGAGACCAATGCTGCTGATGATTCATCCTCCAACCCGGATCCCAGCGATTATCACAAGGCATGCCAGGACGCCACTGCATCTCTCGATGCCGTTGCCAAGCTAGCCAAAGATATTGGAGGACATGCGATCTCTACAATGAGCTTGATACGCTCGACGTGCAAGCAGCTCTGCACACAAACAGCTGACCTTGGCAAGATGCTTGAGGTCTACGCTCAGCACTGGGCTGCCAAGGGCTCTAACATGGCCTTGATAGACATTCCACTGAACCCCGATACTTGGGAAGCCTTGTCGGAGCTGAAGGAAGTCGTTCTGAAAACACAGGAGACTCTTTCGAGTGTTGCTCCACCGGCAGACTTTGGCAGGCGTTTGACGGCGGCAGATATTCCGCTGAATGCCAACTTGGAGCTAGCTCGGGGTCTAGAGGCGTTGGAGGACATCCGAGATCTGTTTACAGAATTCCTCCCCATCTTGAAAGCGTGAGTCAAGACCCCTCCATCTCCGTACCTTCTGAAACTGATGAACGTACTCCAGGGACTTTGACGAGTTTAGAACGAAGCACATGGGCTTTCCCCCGGCAACACTACCCGATCGACCCCATAAAAAGCCACATCAACCACCGAACCCCAAAGTCCGGCAGATTCGCGACGAGCTGTACACCATGAAAGACCACTTCGTCATGATAAACGTCTTCCTCTCCCGACTAAAAGACTCTTCCGCATCGCCAAACGTGGCAGATCCCTTGGTCTTCAAGTCCCTCAAGCGCATCACCAGCGCCATCTCCAAAGCGCTGACCAACAACCCCTCCGACTGGATCGAGTCAGACATGGCGTCGTCTTCTAGCAAGACCATGTCGTATGCTCAATTCCTGACGCTGGATCCTGATGTCTTGAGCCATATTTCATCGCATCTACAGGATTTTCAGGATGAGCTTGGTGTTGATGCTATGCCCGGCGAGGATGGGTGTGGCTTTTCGCAGGAGATGATTCATAATCATCAGGAGTTTATGTTGTTGGAGGGCGGGCAGTTGCAGCAGCTTCGGTCGGTGATTGAGTTTACTGAGAGTATCTTGATGACGCAGGGCTAAGAATAGATGAGAGTGATGAGGCTGTGATGAGAAAAAACATGATTGGAGTTTGGTTGGATTTACGAAAACTGCTTTTTGGATTGTTCTGTTATGAATACCAGGCTGATATAAAAAAAAGTCACGCCGATGGTTTTATACGCGCTTGAGGTTCTTTATCGCAGATCGATTAGGCTAAATTGACGACTTGATTTTTGGTGGATTTACTTGTTTCAGGGTCCCCGGGTATACGGCAAATAGATGGAGATAAGCTACAGGAAATCTTTCCAGGCCACGCCGAATCTGGAAGTCCAGTAAGGACCCTTTGTTTGGTCTATACGTCTGCCTGACCAGGCATCTAGATTTCTTACGTTGCAATGTTACGCGGACTGTGAAGAAAGTGGAGGAAGGGAACAGTATAATAGATTGGCTTGCGCAATGGAAATGGCATTCACTTTCTTCACAAACAGCTCTACTTAGTATTCTTATCTTGAAGTTACACAATATCAGCGATGACTTCAGAAACACCCAGCGCATCGGAGTTGAGTCCCCAGGACTTGGCTACCCGAGGTCGCGAAGTCACTGGTCTTTCCATTTACAAAGACACAAATGATGACATCGACATGGACAGAGTGCACGCGCTGTTGGCGGAAATGAACTCAGACGTCCCTCAAGGCGGCACTGACATCGTTTACGGAGAAAGAGAAGCTCAGCGCCTTCGTCTCTGGAAACCGACTTCAAGCGCCACCAAGGCGCCAGTGATTGTGTACGTCCACGGTGGAAGTTGGACGATCGGAACGTATCTCGACTCAACTGGTTCCAAGAAAGTCAAGTACTTGAACGACCTCGGCTACGCCTTTGCGTCAATCAACTACACGCTTATCCCGAAGATCACCGTCAAGGAGCAGGTTCAAGAGATTGCTGATTCAGTAGCATACCTTATCAAGCACTCTGAAGAACTCAACATTGATCCCGAACGTGTAGTCCTCATGGGCCACAGCTCAGGAGCCCACGTCGTAACTCTCCTAGGCACAGACCCAACCTACGCCCAAAAGTCCAACTTCGACATATCCGTCTTCAAAGGCGTCATCGCGTTGGATGGCTCAAACTACAACGCCCTCGCAGAATTCTCCGACAGCACCGGCCCTATAATCACCAACATGATCAAAGGACTAAGCGATGACCCGGAGAAATTACAGGACATGTCGCCGACGCATCACGCGGCTGCGCCGAATGCGGGGGCGTTTCTGCTGCTGCATGTTCAGAGGAAAGGGGGGATAAGGCAGGCGGCTGAGTTGGCTGTGGCGTTGAAGGCGGCGGGGACGAGTGTGGAGATGAGAGTTTTCGAGGGAGAGGGGTTTGAGGGGCATGTGCAGATGTTGTTGAGGCTTGGTGATGAAAGTTACCCGGCTACGGGGGTGATGAAGGAGTGGTTGGAAAAACATGTACCGGTGTAAATAATGTTAAGAGGTTGATAAAAAGACTGCTCTATCCTATCAACATCACTCCCGATGTAATGTGTCCTTGATCATTCATTAGATCACGAATATCATGTATCAAGGTAGTATAGGAGCTAAATCAAGTCGAAATAGCCTGCCAGGCCATACATCCCCATTCTTCTTATTGTACTCAAAGTCTGCTACTGGCCTGAAACCAGCGCTTTCGTAGTATCTGACCAGTTTATCTGTACCTCCGGTCCAGCAGTCCAGGAAAATGGCTCGTTTCCCTTGTTCAGACGCGTAGGTTTTGACATGCTCTAGCAATGGCAACCCGGCACCCTTACGCTGGGCTGCTGGTACGCGATGGTCTGTGATAAGAAAGTCCAGAAACACGAATCCGCCTTGTTTCTCAGCAGCGGCTATATGAGGCTTTAAGACAATGACGGAGCGTGTATGGCTTGCAAATTCATCGTCGAGGATCATTGCAGCGCCCACTGAGACGAAGGCTTTACCCGTGTGATCATCCTTCCGGCGGTGAAGGCCTACGGCATCATCGTCAAAGTGTGTTTCCTCAATCTCTGCCATAAAGATTCGTCGCCGCTCGCCTTGGCTGCTGAGTCGAAAGATTTCTGATTGTTTGATATCTTCCCGGGTGCCTTGTAAGAAGCCGTCTCTCTCTGAGAAAGGAACTGTTCCCCATTGACCTGTATTGCCAGTCTCGTTGAGGAATGGCAGAGTAGAGTCGAAAGCTGCCATGATGAACTCAGCGTCTTCGGAGGATGACCCCGCATCACGGATCTGGAACATGGGAATGATAGAGTCAAATTCTGGTGGACAAAAGGCTGATACTATGCCAAGTTTTCAAGGGACAGATAGGCCAACGTGGTCTTGAGATCGCAAACAGGGCTAATTGTAACTGTTGCGAGATTTAACTCTGAAGGATTTTGTATAGGGTGTTTGATAATGTGGCGCAACTGTGGCTGTGCGCAGAGCTCAAGCCTCACCCCAGACGCGTCGCGCGTTCAAGGTTCAATGACTGAAGCAAGCCAACCTCAACACACTCACAGCCCACCATGCCACCCCGAAAAAGAAGTGCACCTACCGCCGACGCTTCAGAAGAAGCTGCGCCCAAACGGAGATCTCTTCGGCAAGCGGCCAAAGGCAATCCCGAGCCTGATGCGCCCCCAGCCAAAGCAAGCCCGACAAAGAAGGTTGCCAAGGCGACCAATGTGAAGAAGCAAGAGAAACCCAAAGCACCAGCAAAGCCAGCAAAAACCGAGAAACCCGAAGCGCCAAAGGAGAAGAAGACGGCCAAGAAGCAGGAACCTGCTCAGTCCAGCTCTCGTGGCGTCTCCGAAGACCCAGATATCGACTCTATCCCGACGATTAATCCCGATGCCCCGAAGCACGATGGCCAGTGGTATTGGCTCATGAAAGCTGAGCCCGAGACTCGTATCGAGAATGGTGTTGATGTCAAGTTTTCTATTGATGATTTGAAAGCAAAGACAGAGCCTGAAGGATGGGATGGTACGTTCTCTAATGCACAAGAGAGATCTCAGTGACTGACTTTAATACAGGTATTCGAGCATACGCAGGTATTCGAGCATGCTTGATCGAGGAGATGCGATGAGACTGACGCTTAGTAGCTCGGAACAACATGAGAAACATGAACGCCGGCGACCTCGCCTTCTTCTACGCCAGCAACTGCAAAGAACCCGGCATCGTCGGCATAATGGAAATTGTCAAAGAATTCTCCGAAGACAGCAAGTCCCCCACTACGTCACCCTATGTCCCTCATCTAACATAACCAGGATCCGCCCGCCAACCAGGCGCACCATACTACGATCCCAAGTCTACGAAGGAGAAACCCATCTGGGATCTGGTCCACGTGGAGTTCAGAAAGAAGTTTGCAGTGCCTATTGGTCTGAAGGAACTACGCGAGTTGGGTAAAGCTGGTGGTCCTTTGGAGATGATGCAGCTTCTCAAGCAGTCGAGGTTGAGCGTGAGTAAAGTCAGTGGTGAGGAGTGGAGGTTTTTGTGCGAGCTTGCGGATAAGAAGGCGAAGGATGCTGGGTTGAAGCATGATGAGGGAGAGAAATGATGCTTTTGTGCCTCGATTACACCGTAAGTGATGACTGATTGTAATAAAAGATTGTATTCATCTTCGCCCCTAGCCTATCTTATATCTGGGATTCTCCACTCAGAAGTCCATCGCAGCGTCTGCATTCTGCTCTACACGCATGCCAGTGGGTAGATTCTCCTTCACTGCGTCCTGGATTACCTCACCGCCAGTCCTCATGGCCTGGATGATGCCAGCCGCAGGCATGGGGACGCCGACCTTGTGCAGGATATCTGTCTGCTCCGCAATAGCGTCAATGCGGCTCTGAAGCCCGTCCGCGATTTCCTGCTGCTTCTATTGTGAGGAAGAAGTGAATGTTAGTGGTGTTCATTAAGATAGAAACCATGTCATTGTAAGAAGGCGCAAATGCTTACCTGGGCAACAAGCTCATTTATAGCCTTGTGAGCCGCATCCGTAAAGTTGTTGAGCCGATCGCGCTTGGGAGCGATCTCGTCAGCAGTCTTTGTGACTTTGCTCAGCTCCGAGAGAAGGTCGAGACCTGGGTTGACGTATCGGGCGTG
>JAAQRH010000669.1:0-56554 GCA_013186785.1 Fusarium pseudonygamai | reverse complement strand
GGCGGGTTGTGATGGGGAGGATATGGCTGGCCATTGTATTCATAATGGCCTTGGGGGGAGCCGTGGTAGTCTCCACGACCGCCATTGTAATGGCCACCGCGTCCTCGTCCATGATGCCCTCCTCGACCCTGGCCATGTTGAGGGTATGATGGAGCTTGTGGCCCATAAGTTGAAGTTCCACCAGAAGAAGGCGGCGGTGGCGGAGGTGGAGGACCGTAACCGTAACCTGACATGGTGAAGATAAGTGTTGATGGCAGTAGACGGAGGGGGGGTCGATGCTTAGATGGCAGGATTTGAAGTTCGCGAAGGGCAAAGTCGGATTTTCAGCTATGGATCGAAGCTTGGAGGCGTACGTTTTTAATTGAATCGATTGTTTGTTCGCAAAGTGACTCGATGGAGTGTCGGGATTCAGTGAGACGAAAGTCGGGAGTGGTAAAAAATCTAGGGAGTTGCTATGACCGAGTAAAAGTTTACGTAGGATAAGATAGAATGAGAAAGAATTCGAGTAAAAGAGGGTAGGAATCAGAGTTAAAAATATGTTGTTGGAACTCTCAGGCCGGTAATTGGGGCAATGGCACCTGGACTGCAGTTGCCCGTTTGTGATGCCCTTTCCAAAAAAAGACGGCACAACAATTATTGAAAGATGGAAGGAGCTTCCTCTGGAGCGCCAGACGGTGACGAACTTCCCTGTACACCGCAGTCGCGGTTGGTGCACCAGTCTTCTTCTGGAAGGCGGTGAGATGTTGGGAGCTCCAATTCAGCCAAAAGCGGCTTAGCGGCACTGGCATTCTTTTCTGCCGCTTTCAAGGTTCTTGGACGCTGAGAAACACCCTGAGGCTGGTACGCAAGAACTTCATAGAGCTGAGTTTCTTTTCATAAGCCTTGATCGATCTTTCATATCTTCTTTTTATCCAAAACTGACCACAAGGCTCACACTGGTCATTTTACCCGCACTCGGTGTTCCAATGTTCATCTTGGTTTGTTTCACCCTTATGGATGCATGAATGAAGAACTCATAAGTTGTTTAGACGAAGATCGCCGACTTGGTGCAAATTGCGCCGGAGGATTTCTCCAAGCGCAGCATAGACGCAATCGAAGACAATATCAATGCCAAATACTCTAATAAAGTGAGATCTATTTTACGCATCGCATACTGAATCCGTGACTAACAGGGCGTTGCAGGTTATTCAGAAGATTGGACTTTGTATCTGCTTGTACGATTTGCAGTGGGCTTCAGAAGGTCTCATTGGTCATGGTACAGGCTTGGTGAACGTGAACAGTAAGTAGAAATGCGCTTTGAACTTGAGGTGAGGCTAATGGAGCATCACGCAGCTGAGTTTCGTATGGTTGTATTCCGTCCCTTCAAAGGTGAAGTCATGATTGGCAGAATACGAAGTTCTACACCCGCAGGCATCAATTTGAGAACAGATTTCTTCGACGATATCTTTGTGCCATTTGAGGAGTTACCAGAGGGTGCTGAATAGTGAGAAACCCGTGATGGTTTGCATATGCAGATGCTAACACTGTGCAGTAATCACAGCGAACAACTCTGGATCTGGAATCTCGACGAGGATCGACTCTTCTATGATAACCATGAGATGGTTCGCTTTCAAGTAATCGATGAGGAGTGGCATGATCAAGCTCCCGCTGGACCAACACAAGCCGAAGATTCACCCTTGAAAACCCCGTACCGCATCAAGGCCAGTATGGCTGCTGAAGGATTAGGCGTATGCCTCTGGTGGGACGGAGCATAGTATTGGATAATGGACTGAGGAATTATGGAAGAACATGGGCCCAGGAAAAATATGTCACCGCGTTTTATTTGGCGTATGTACATTTGCTCGTTCTATGAATCTACGATTTGATACCCGCCAACAGACGTTCCTCAACGTTGTCGAGCACAGAATAGTGCTCCACAACGTTCAAGTTCTCAATCTCGGCCACGAACTGCTTGTGGGGGTCCTGGCCAGGACCACCCATCATAGGGTTGGGCATCTGCTGCGCCTGCATTTGTTGGGCAACCTGGCTGGCGGCTACATTGTATTAGTGGATGGTCAAGAAAGTGCCAGATCAGGACGCTTACCATTGTCACTGCCAAGAAGGAACACATAAACAAATTGAAGACCGAAGATGCAAAGGAAGTACCAGCTGATACTGGACATCCATCGAGGATCCATTTCCCTGGTCTGAACACCAGCCTGGAGCATGCTCTTGAACTTGATAGTAATGGGAAAGGGTAATTTCACTGTGATGGTTAGCATTTTCCAGATTCAATGATGAATGAACATACTGATGACGTATCCACTGAAGAAGGCGTTGATCCAGCTCATGATGAGCGTATTGGGGATAATCATAGCCATATTGTTCTTCATCATACCCATCATGCCGTCCATAGCGCTGGGATCGGACAGCGGGTTGGCAGGAGGTTGGCCCTTGCGATCGGGCTCCTTAAGGTATGTTCCAGCCTCGTAATTGGTTGTCAGAACGTCACGTCGAGATTCGAAAGCCTTCTGTGAGAGGACATGGTGGTTGGTTCGAAGAGCGACACCCCGAGCAAGGTAGCGTTGCTCACGCATGGCCTTTTCGTCCTGCTTCTTAGGTGCGGTCGCCATAAGGACAGATGCGTAATGACGGAGAACACCAGTCAAGACCATGACAATGGTGATGGGGATGAGGATCCAGTAGCTACAAGCTCAAGTTAGCGGCTTCGTCCATTCGCCGGCGGAACATTCGGGAGGCGACGAACAATAACTGAGGATCCCTATGAAGGGTCTGAACCGGAGCTTGCGCCATGATGTCGATATTCGGGGACGTGGAAAAACAGCGTTGGGAAAGGCGAAGCTGACGTCGCGTTGCAATTGAGCTGTTGGAGATGTGAAGTTCAAGGTCGTCAGATAGCCACGATTCAAGGCAACCGACGCCACATGTAAGCGGAGCTGCATGATTGGTGGCGGTACACTAACAACCCTGGAGCAGCCACACTTTACAGAGGACTTTAGCTGTTGGGGGTTAGACTTTCGATGAAGGGACAGCTATCCACATGCTTCGCTTCGGCCCCACGACAGCCCAGACTTCCCATGACAGCGAGTCTCGATACTTGTACAGAGAAAACGACCACTTTCTTTAGCAACATACCACAGCATTCAATTTTCCCGACACAAGCCATTGCGCGCTTATATATATCATGGCCAACGCCGCTGAAAAGATCTCGGTCTATAATCTTGCTGGTAAGCTTTCCAGCTCCTTATAAGCTCTTATACGAGACAAGCTTCTGACACGGTGGCTCTTCGCGACAGACCTCAAGAACACATCCGACGATGCTATCCCCAACTACCTAAACTCTCTCAAGTTTCGCCAATCTCATACCCTCACCGACGTTCGCCTTGCGCTCGGATACACTGCTTTCGGTGTTGCAGCTGCTTGTTTCCTCTGGGACTACAAGCTAGGATTTGAGAGCACGAAATACTACACAGCTGCTGCTGTTACGCTCTACACCTTGATCAATGGCGCCTTGACACTATGGATCATGTTCCGTGAAAAGGGTGTTGTGTACGAGGGAACTTCACCATCGGGAGAGAAGGTCAGACGAAGTTACTCGCATCTTCTTTACAGTCTACTAACATCTTTGTTAGATCTCCATCAGCAGCTCTACAAAGAAGAACGTCCCCATCTACAATCTCACCATTACTGTCACTGATAAGAACTCGAAACCCACTGTCCACAAAATCTCCAAGCCTTTCAGCGGCTGGTTCGACCAGACTGGTCAATTTGTTGCTGTTCCCTTCCAGGAGCTCCTCGCCAACTCAGTACCTTTGATCGGCAAGCGAGACCCCAAGCGTGTTACCGTCTCTAAGGAGTTATTAGATGCTAGCCCTGATGTTCTCGATGCTATTCTGGCTGCGAACACCACTGGTGCTGAGGCCGCATCCACACCAGAAGTCACTGAGAAGAAGGGCGGCAAGCGACGCAAGGCGTAAAAGGGGAAATGTGAGAATAAGAAGTGGTTATCCATAGTTTGGCGTTTGTAGGGAATCATATTGATACCACGCACTGACAGGGCCTTGTCAGGACTCCGGCACAGCATCTGATTATGGTTCTCGTGCTTAATTATTGTCCAATTCTGAATGATATCTGTGTTAGATGAACCTTTTCCGACTACCTATCTAGCGCTGATCACGAAGAGGAGATCAAGTCCAATAATGCTATCACGTTGCCTCTATGTAAAAAACAGCTCGTCATCTTACTTGAGATCTGCCCAAGCAGCCCTAGCCAATCGTGCTGTCTTTCTCACCTCTCGTACGCGGTGTCCACAAACCAATGTCAACTGTCGTTGCACTTGAGGTGCATGTGGTATCAAGTGCTGGGAGTCGTATGTCTGTGGTAGGCTCCCTACGATCTCCAGCGCAAGCTTGCCACAAGCACCCTCCGTCTCTATATCAGCGGATGCGGGAGGTGGTTTATGTGAGAAGACGCTGCTGCAGATCTTGATGATGCTTCGAATATGCCCCTTGCCCTTCTCGGGAGCCTCTGCGAGTGTGTTCTTAATCACGTCCAGGGCCGCCTTAGTTTCAGGGCCGATACCACTGTTTTGCGCAACGGCGATCGAGATCCGGAGGATGCTGTCTGCATCTGCTTCATAAATCGGAAAATTCATGTGCTTAACCATGAGTAACACGGCTGTGCTGTAGTTGGCCTTGACCTGTTGGTCTTGGACCTCTGCTTCCTTTCCAGTAGCGGCTTGTAGCATTGGGCTGACAAGTTGGAAGTAGACCTTCTGGGTCCAGAGTGGCTTGACGATGGCGTAACACTCTTTGGTAAGCGGTTGCTGGGGAGCCACGATCATTTCGAGTCGTCGAGCAAGTTCAGTGCCAAGCTTGGGATCCTTGGGCGATTCCTTGACCACATCTAATAGTGTCTTTGCCTCCTTGCCGCTATATCGTCTGACCATTCCCGCAACAAGAGCATAAATAGAGGTGATTTGCTCCAAGCGAGAGGCGTCATTCTCTGATGTAGATGCGGGTAACAGACTAGAGGATCGTTGCTCCAGAGCTGCTATGAGACTTGGAACACTCTCAATTTTGAACTTGTTTGCTAGAATTGTCAAGGCGGAAAGAGTCACTGGTCTGCTGAAGTTTGTGTCCGCTGCGAATCCGCTTAGAATCAACTCTTGGGCAACCCCAACGTCAAACTACAATCGAGTTAGCAATGAAGAATACGGGTCATGACCACAGTGAACTTACCAGGCGAGATACTGCTGATGGTTGCAAAGCTTGCAGTATACCAAAAGCTAGAACATTTGGCGCTTCAGATGCCAACCAGCTCCAAGATGAGCCATTCTCCAAGCTTGACTGGGCTTCTGGCGCCGTCTTGGGAACCGTGATTGACTCGTCACGGAAGAGGCTAATGGCAAAATTCTCGGCCTTGAGTGATGTTTGTTGAGTTTCACTGAACTCGTGGATGACAAAGCCTGCAAGAGTGGAAATAAGATGAAGGTACTGCTGTCCAGAGACTTCATCGACATTGCCGAAGTCATCGCTTAAACTCAGAGCTTGTTTGCCTGTCTGGGGATGTGTGTCGATTACCTTGGTTGCTCGGCGATAGAGTTGCCTAGCAATGAAAAGGGTAACAAGTAGAAACTCGCTTCTTATCTCGGTCACAGAGGCAGACTGAGAAACTCGGCTGTGATATTCAGGAGAAGACGCAGCTGCTGTCTCCCCACCAAGCAGATTCAGGGCAGGGTACGCAGAGCCAATCTTTTGTAAGGGCTCGTCTTCCATGGAGAATTCTTTATCGGGGTTCTTTGCCAAGCAGGCATCGTTGAAATAACGAATAGTGGATTGGATTGTGGCAGCCAGGGCGCACCAAATTTCGGGATTCGACTTGGACTCGAGCGAGTCAAAGAGTTCTGCGAGGAATGCACGAATAGAGTAAATGAAGTGATCGAAACCGTCGCGTGGTGTGAAAGGTAGTTCTGAGGAGCCAAGGTATGCAACCAAACCTCCAAGAGTCTTAATCATCTCAACCGTGTCGGCAACATTACCATTCTGTCGGCTGGAGTGAATGATGCTCAAACTCTCATCCACAATACCGTTGAAGCCACGAGGGAAATATCGAATAGCCCGTTGGAGAGCCTGGGCAGCATCGTTAATGAGTTCATCACCCCCAGAAGATCGAGGGTACCCGGGACCCGACTTTTTGAGAATGGCAAACAGAGATGAGCAGATTTCTGAGCAGGTGGACTCGGGAAGTAATCGCTGAGAAATGTCGCTAGCAGCGTTGTTTGAGAGATCCAATGACTTGGAGGGCCGTTGGCAAACCAAAACTCCAGCTCCCGCGACGGCTTGCGTAGCAACCTTGATATCGTCATAAGAGGCATCCGGTTTAGAGCCAAGGTCCACAGGGTTCTTGAAGACATCTTCATAAAGTGACTTGAAGAAACCGTCGATGGCAGCAAAATCCTCCCGGTCCTCAGCGGTCATATTTGTGTCAACTAGTAGGAAACGAGTTTCTAGGATGACATGCAACACTTTTAGAAGGTCCTGGGTGTGGACAGGTGCCTTTGGGTGTCGCAAGTTCTCTTTGATATGTGTAATGACGGGTGCAGCCATTAAGACAAAAGCGCTAGGCTTGGAGCTTAAGACACTGACCATGAGTCGGCCAGCGGGTGAAGCATACATAGTTGTCGCAAGATCTGGTACGCAGTCCCGGGTAACTGATAATGTGTAGTCGCGAAGGCTATCCCCAGTGAGTCGCCGAGTGAGAGACTTGAGAACTTCCAATGTGCCCCAGATGGTATCTTCAATTTCTCCGTTTCGAACCTCATACTTCAAGCTGCCCCATATTTGGTTGGCATAGGGGACAATTGCTTTCTGAGGATGGCTGTACTCATCAAGACAGGCTTGCATGGTCTTGAGGATATCGAGCTAGTTTCGGTCAGCTTAACTTCTCCCTTTCAAGAGTCAAGGAATGGGTTCCACCAACCTTGACATTGACCGTCACAGCATCACCCTGGTCCAGTTTGCCCAAGAGGAATGGGAAGACCTTATCAGCTAATAAGTGGTTTGCCGAAAAGCACTTTCGTAGTGCTAGCTTCAGCTCTTCAGGGGTGATTGCAACTTGAGATGCTCGAGGGAGCGAAATGGGAAAGTATGGCTTGAAAACACCATACACCTCTTCCAACACGTCTTGAGAGACTGTGTACTCAGACATGAACAATCTCAAGATATCAAACCACACCATCAAACACTCGGGGTCTCGTTCACTTCTGCACAGTTGAATCAAGTCGAGCATGAAGCCGGCTGACGAGCCATGTGTGTTCTGTAAGTCACTGGCGACACCAGGAGTTATCATGAGTAGTCGTATGAGCTCGTAGATTTCGAGTCTGGTCTTGGATACTTGGCGTGGGAAGTCATCCTTGAGAGAGCACACTTTCTGGATAATGTCGTGTCCCATGTGCCGTTGGAAAGACTTCATGGCGACAATCCTGGATAGAGCACTTGCGGAGGGCATGATGCCAGCTTTATGATCGACCTCGAACATGGCTCCGAAGAAGCTGACCAATAGTTTCACTAATCAATTGTTAGACAAAATCCTAGTCATGTTTTGTACATGAGCTTACCTTGGCTGGGTTTCAGAATATCATTGCTTAGAAAATCCAACGTCCGTGATAGAAACTCGAGCGCTACAACAGTTAGACATGACCGATGCCACGATGTATGAACCGAGACTCACCCTTTGCCCGCGCTGTCCAATCTGGTGTCTCATTCTCGGCCTCATTACCACCACCTGGCATCCAAGGCTGCACAGCTTCGACCCATCGAGCTACAGGGTTTGTATTCGCTGCTGCAGTTTGGATCTCTAGACAAAGTCAGAACATCTTCATTTAGCAGGGATGGACTAAAGTACCGTTGGCAGCCTTCTTGGCTATCGCTGTCTGTTGCCCCTCATTGTCGGCCAGAACAAATTCAAGAGCCCATTGCCTAAAGTCCGCCATGATAAGACAGTGTGAGACCGCACAAGCCTTTCGATTGTCTTCTTGGTTGCGCAAAGCCAACAGTTCGCCCTATCCCAAACGACTTATAAAGAGAAACCTGCAACTTTGCCCCTCGAGTTTGCGATAGTGAAGTGGCAGAAAGTTGATGCCCACCAAAAGCGGTGAAATTGTATGGCGGGGTAGTTGAGCACTGTAGTTGGTTTTCTGCAGAGTGATGTCAAAAGTGAGAAGATAATATGAGAGACGTTGTGAAATAATACACGGATTCTCTAGGTAGTATATTGTATTTCGAGGTTTTTGATATAAGTCTTATCAGATTGGTCCAATTGCTGAAGCCCTCTTTGTCATCATGTCAAACTCCGAAGCCGGCCATCGACCTCAACGGAGATGTCCCGTCAATCCGCAGCCACGGCCCCACTACAGTACTTTTTGGGTTGAGTGACGACAGCGAATTTTGGCGGCCGGCCCCTGTATTTCTTTCTCCGTCATCGACCTTCAAAACACATCAACACAGCTGAGCCCGACACGTCCACAGGTGGCTTGTAGACTCAATTGACCTCCAGAATGGCCTCACTACGAATTCCTGCCCTTCGCCGGCTTGTAGCCGCTCCCATACGCACCACTCGAGCTATCAACCAGCGACGATGGGCTCAAGTTCACGATATCCGCTTCCTCGCAACAACTCAACCTTCGCAAGCCGTCGTCGAGAAGTACAAAGAGAAGCTGAACCAAAAGGCTCAGAAAGAGGGCCTCCAGAGCATCGACCAGCTCAAGGCAGCTTACGCTGACAAAATCGATGCTGAGCGTCGAAAGAGTGGCATTGAGATTCCAGTTGGAACAATTCCTCAAGCACCCGAAACACCAGTTGTTCAACCCAACGCCGACGACCCTCCTGGACAGGACGAACCCACCAGAGACCCTCGCGATCCTCCTACCACTCCCCCTCAATATCCTCCAGCCCGCTCAGATAAGCCTGCTATCAAGACTCTAAATGACATCATTGACCTCCCCAAGGCACGGGAGCTTCCAGAGAAGGAGCTTACAGCTATCTGGCGTCTACGACATGCTTCATCGGAGCATAACCTCTGTGCTGTAATCCCAATGTCTACATACAAGGCCATGGAGGACGCTGCACGAGCAGCACCTCAGTTCGTCCTCCCGGTGCCTCACCCTGCCCAAGGCGCAGAGATTCACTTCCTGCAGTGGACCTTTGATGCCGCGTCCAAGACGAGCACTGTTCTGTTCACGCAGCTTGCTGAATACAAGAACCGAGGCGAGTTTGCGCAGCCTCACACTACCATCACACACCACCTCGACCTTGCCGATGAGCGAGGTCTGGTTCTGATGCAGGGCCAGGTCCTGCCTGATCGAGGTGTTACACCAGAGAACGCCAAGTGGCTACTCATGTCCCTGCAGCGGTTCTATGGTGGCTGGGATGGTGAGGAAGTCGAGCTGACTGGGGAGCGTAAGGATAGGGCTGAGGAGCGAAAGAAGCTGCTGAACTGGTTCGCAGCTGGCGACTCAAGATTCAGCGTTGATAAGCTGCTGGAGGAGGCTGAGCGCATGGGTTAAGTATGGAGGCATTCAGTTTCAGCCATGAGTTATGCGCCATGGTTTTGTGTTATTAAAGGCAAAGAGCGAGGCACCCACCTAAGAAAGGTGATGAAATGTAGAATATACGAATTGTGTACAAGATTATTTAAACACCTACCACGTCCTACGATACTCTCTCGTTTGCCGTAATCTCAACTCTTGGATAACGTAGACTTAGTATGAAGCACTGCAGTTGGGGCAGGTACTATAAAGTTCAAGATATAATGTTAACTCAATGATTAAAATAATATGTCTAAATTCGTTGCTTCGGTATACCAACATCAACGCCATCCAAACAACACCACATCCCCATAGTGAAATTCAACTCGAGGTATCTGACAGTGTTAATGTTCGCAAAGCCAAGTAGAGGTATCCATAACATGATATCAATCCACATATGCTCCAATCCGTATAACCTTTTTGTGTTCCATGTATATCCACATCCGTCTTTCATTTCCGTGTATTGGTTCGTGTATATCGTTATTTCTCTTCGAACACTTTCTAAGTCTCGCCACTACTACTCGATTGGCACTCCTCCACCATATCTTCTTTGACAGACGGTTTCGCCTTTTCTGGCAGTACCGCCTCACAACCTTCAGGGATGCGGCAAATATCGCGTGCATTGCATGTCTTCCATAGAACCTCACGTATTTCTTTGAAAACCTGATCGACCGCATCCATCGCCCAGATGACATCCAGATGCTCGTATTCAGGGATCACCTTGCTGTGGACCAGGTTGACATGAGGCTCACGGCCCTTCTCAAACCGCCGGAGCAGTTTCCTTCCGTCAACAAGATCGTCATTACCACAAACCCACATAGCCATAGGTGGCGCTTGTTTGTTATACCACGCGGTAGAGCCTTTAGGGTGTTTCCGATGAGCTTCAAGCGCCGACGAGGTCCTTGGTGTCACGGGTCGTCCATCTCCCTTGGAATCCATGTGCTCCTCAGCTCTAACAATCTCTTTCGTAGACAAGATACATTTGTGCTTGGCAAAGCACTCTCGGCCAAGCCACCATCGCATAGACTCGGCGCTGACGTAGACAGGCGCAAACTGGAACATGCGGTTGCGAAGGCCACGATCCCAACGGGCGTCAGTCCAGTCAAACAGGAACGAGAAGACTTTGTAACCAAGCCAGCCATATAGACGGGGATCCAACAGTTTGTGCATCTGCATCATGAAGGGAATGAATGCATGGATGCCAAACATGAGACGAAATAGACCTGGCGAAATGATTCGCATGAACTTGAAGTACATCTTGCCGATTAACGGACCAGCATATGCGGCTGGAGCGAGAGCACAGAATACAGTCAGCTTCTCGCCCAGCTCAGGTCGTTGTTCTTTGGCCAAGGCGACAAAGGTTTGAGTTGTGCCTTGGGAGTGGCAGATAAGCCCAATCTTGTCGAAACCCGTCTCTGTGATGACTCGCGACGTCAACGCGGGAAGATCGAAAACACCCATCTGTCTGATATTCCAGCACCACATCCTCGGGTCGTTGTACTCAAGCAGTGCATGCTTGGGCTTGAATCCACAACGGTTGTTGCCAAGCCACACGTCATAGCCAGACTTGCACAGCCAGAAAGCGAGAGACTCGTCATCATTACAGCAATAAGCACCCGAGCTTTGAAGGAGGCCATGTATGAGCAGCACGGGGAACTTTGGCTTCTGTGATGGGTCCTTGAGCTTCTTCCTCTGGGGTTGGAACACTTCCGGTCCCTGATCAGATCTCAAGCTTTCCTCGAGTTCGGTATACTCCTTGGGGTCGTAAACATGCCATAAGTCGATTATGAACCCGTCCTCGGTCTGAACCTCAAATGTCTCAACGTCTAGACCAACTCTGCGCGCATAATATGCGACGTCACAGATGATCGGGTCTGGTCCGCCTTCGGTTGGCGGGAATTCCTCAGCATTTTCCATCCTGTCCAGTGTTCGTCCATTTGATGATTTTTGCTTCCAAGCCTTTTCTTGCTCCCGTCTTGCTTGAGCCCTGCGTTTCTCCTCTTCATAAAACGGCCTGTCAGAATCAGGATCGCGAAAAGTCAGCCTGTACCAGATGTTCTTCCATATTATGGGTATCGTGGTGAACAATGAGCCCAAGACAATAACTCCGAGAAACGCCAGGCTGAGAAAGAATGCGCTGATTCGAAAGAACATGCATTGAAGATTGCGAAGCATATTTGGAGGTCCATAGAGCGGCAGTGGAGGGAAGAGAGGATTGGTATGAGAAGGGGGTGTCTGTTTTCGCAATGTGCTGTTGCTGTTGGACTTTTGTAGAGATGCGCCATTCTGTTCTGAAGGCAACTGAACAACCTTTTTTTGTTCCGGGTTTGCATTCTCGACATTGGAGATCTTCTCTTTGGTTTCGTCTCCTGCTTTGATTTCGACACTCTCAGGCTCGCCTTGAAGCTCTTCCCTCAAGACATTGAGCTTATGCGCCTCCTGCAATGGCACACCAGGGAGTCGTTTTCCATCTGAAGTGATGATAACAGGGTCATGGGGCGTGACAAATTGTGCTTCGATGGCAACTCCAGGGTCTTGGCCCGTTGGATGTTGGTGTGAGAGCTTCTCAGCTTGTTGTGTGAATTGTACGGCTGTCTCGGCTAGTTTCTTGCCAACAACTTTAGGACGATGCTCCTGTGTCGCAGTTGACGAGCCATGCTGTTGTTGTGTCATAGTTTTTATGCAATTGTCGATTATGATGGCCGACTCGGCCAGTGAAGAATGTGTAGATACCAGATGATAATATGGCTATGGTTGTGCGGGACAAGTACTTAGTCGAGCGATTGAACGACTGCTGGCCTTGGGATGCGCCGCGGAATAGAGATCTACTGTTCAGGGAACAATTCGCATGTCGGACAGGGGATTATAAAGGATTACGGAGATACAAATCCAGGACGGAGATGGCCAATGCAAGAACAGGTCAAGGATCGATAAAAAGAGGGTGGGATCATAAGGAGAATAGATCAGATGGTGTACGTCCAATATTCCACTTAACGGACAGACCGATTGTTGACATGAGTCTCGGTTGTTATGCGGTGTATAAGGGACTGGCGTGATGATGAGGAACTGTCAAGAGTGTCTAGACCGAGTCTTTTTTCTTTTCTTTTGTGACGGTTAGAAAGAAGGGGAAAATATGTTTCAAATTCATCAAACAGGCCGGCAACGTTTAATCATGGGAAGTGACAGGGCAATCAACTGTGAATGGCCGCTAATAAGATGGAGTTGCGTCATGGGAAGTCGATAAAGCAGAGTTTTGGCCAGACAGCTGGATTTGTGGCGGGAACTGCGACTTTAATGAGCGACGATCCTTGCTGAAAAGCATGTGAAGGCTGTCAAAAGGGGTCTAAGAGATCATCTAATTTGCGTTCTCAGCTGTAGTTCACTGTATGTTTTGGATGATCATGCTGCAATGGACACTGCCAACGGCCAAGAATTGATGATGCGTACGACATTCTGTATTGAAGTGTTGTTTGCTTATACGATTGGGGAAATGATAGGAGCGTATTCGCGTCGTAAATGACTAGACATCCAATGCATGATGTATGATTTCGTTTTCGTTCATATGATGCTGATACCGAAAATACTTGGATGAGTTAGACCTGAACAAGTACGTAGGACCAAGTATCCAATGCCGCTTGTGTCATTCTTCATGCAAGATAAGCTATTTTCAGCTCCTGTTGATCTTGCGCTGTGCTTTGTTTCTCCAATTGAAGCGTTGCAGGGTCTCGCCACGAATCGACCAACCCTGGACTTGGCTTTTTACCCCAGGTTGGAGACGCTGGAGACGCTGGGCTCTGGAGTTGCTGACCGATACCCGCCTGTAGATTAGGGAGTAGACCTAGGGAAACTTTGGTAGAATCTTCATCCAAAGTGACAGAAAGACTTGGATGAACTGTCCCAAGATTAGAGGACTAAGGTATTTTGTGAGGCTTTGTGATCTTCTCTCCGAGGCCTTATGTTTTCTGTTCTCTGAGGCAGATTAAGTCCCTGTTGCACACGCTTCTCCGCGTTCGGGGCAGCTCACGGGCTTCTCGGTCTCGGTACGTACCTCGGAGCGGTAGAGACCCCGTGTAGCACCTACCAACCTTAGCCAAAGCTGGGAGAAGCCGAGGCAGGCCACTGTTTGCTGCTTCGGTCGCTCTGAGCCGCTGCCGAGCTCCAATGGAAGCCACCTCCAATTTCTTAATCTCAACCTCACAGTCAGTCCCTTAGCTTCATCCTCATCCCATTGGGGTTTCTTCTTTTGTTTACGCGCAATTGTAGACTCGAGATTGCCCTTTCTTGTTTGTTTGTCCAGACTTTGCGATTTTACCAATTGAAGGAGTCTCCAAGCGATGCAGTGATCCCCGCGTTTGCGCTTCGAGCTTCCTGTAACAATATCGTCCTCCGCAACCATTACCACATTCCCTCAAGCTTGACTCTTTCTCAAGATGGCGTCTTCTTCGAAACCCGCTTTGACTTCAAACAGGCGGAGGAACCGCAGACGTCGCCAGGATAAGCCTGCCATTACGGCAAAACTGGTGCTTGACGATCATATTAAGAGCGATGTCGGCATAGTATCCGAAGACATCTTTCGAGATCTCTTCCCCCATCTGGGTAACGGTAAGTGAAGCACATCTTTCATTACAAGTCAATACTAGAACGAAATCTTAGCTCAACTCTACCAAGGCGCTACCGAAGACGTTCACCACATTGCGATCGCTCCGTGGATACCCAATGCCAACCCTACCGACAGTCCGTGGTCAATTGTACCCATTATCGAGTCTTCTGCACTCGCGCCCTCGACCGTCCGTTTCTCACCGTCTTCTGCTTCCTTACAAAGTTTCGCCGTGACGTTACAACAGGTCGCGCCATCCAAGCTGTCAAGTCATAGCCGCGGCGGAATCGAGATCCTCGTGCTTGACGTGGCACCCGTTCCTCTCGAGACCGTCTTTGTGAGCTTGGAGAGTGAATTGACGAAAAGGCTGGAGAATGGGGAGGGTACCTTCTTCCGAGACCATCCCGCCAACTCCAAGGCGAAAGGTGTGGATTCAACACCGGATGGGCGTCTTGTGACTTCTCTCAGAGCTGCCCTGGGCAATCTGAAGGTTGTACATGCTGGCGATTTGTTTCCGCTTCCTCTTCCGCCGCACCCTCTTACACATGTGCCCCCGAATCCCGGAAAGATCATGCTGTGCGAGCCTGTTGCTCAAGGTGTTTTAACGGAGTCAACTAAGATTATTCTCATGCGCGGTCGTGTCCATACCAAGCAGATACGTCGCGTTGCTTCCATGAGCACTAGCCAACAGCTTAATGGTGTTCCCGAGGATGAGGATGATACCAGCAACGACCAGTTCTATTCTGCAGCTGAGGATCGCGATAAGTCAGGAATGACGACCGAGGATATGGAGTCTGCGACCGAAACCGAACCCGATGTATCTGATTTCGACAACGAGGACGAATTATCAGACGATTCTATGGACGATATGATTTCTTTGCAAGCACCAACCTTGCCAACAACCAATGCCAGCGGTATATCAACGCTCCAGCCAGGCACGCCTATGACAGTTGGAACACTCCGTGGCCGGAAAACAAATGGAATCGCAACGCCTGGCTCCGTTTTCTCCAATTTCACTGCGACCACTGCTCGACCAGACCGACCCCGAGGTCGTCTCTTCAAGGCACAGGGTCTAATGGAACAAATTCCGACAGATCTTTTACATCCGAAGCCATCCTTAGAAGACGACGAGGAAGCGCGAATCTACGTCGATGTGACGTCGCTGAGCCGTATTGGATGTTTTTCTGGAGATTGGGTACGAATAGAAGCTGCAGAAGAACCTCCTGCGAATGGATTCGGTGCATTTGGCCTTGGAAGTTTTGGACAAGTTGAGTCAGAGCCTGCCAAATGGCGACCAGTCCGGGTCTATGGTCTACCCGAAGGGTATTCGCAACGGCCAATGACTAGAATACCCAGTGCTAAACACGGTGAGAGAAGATTATCATTCTTCGAATCCCAGATTCAGCGACCCGCCAGTCCCACGGCCTACGCCTCACCTATCCTCCTAGCCAATCTGGACGATGCACCCTATCTACGTCTTGCGCCCCTGAAAAAGGCGTCGTATCAAGGCAAGGGGACAATCCCTCGATTTACAAGTGCAGCTCGCCCCCCTTACGCTCGAGATATTACTATTCATCACATTCGAACTCCTATCTCTGCAGAGCGAGCTTTCCAAACCGCCGTTCTAGGTGGCCTCAAACGGTATTTCGCCCAGAAAATCCGCCTTGTTCGAAGCGGCGATCTTATCGCTGTCCCAGTCGACGCTGAGCTTGGCCGTACACTTCAGGAGGTGCCTGGCGCAGGAGGGTCCGAAGTGGACGACGTGATGGCACTCACTGCTGGTGGACAGGAGGGAGGAAAGCAGCCCTCCAAGTTCGACAGTGTAGCATGGTTCAAGGTTGGACATATCCAAATCCAGAAAGCGGATGAGGACGAAGATGGAACTGCCGAGGCCTTCTGGGGATCAGTTGCGTGCATCGATAGTTCATCTGTTGCAATGCATGGTTCAGGTTTCGAAACAAGTCGCATACCAGGTATCAAGCAGAGCACATGGCAATATTATCTTGGCCTCAGGAAGACACCCAAGAAGGCATCGGAGTCGACCCCGGCACCAATTCAGGAACCTGAGTTGCCATATGTGTCACCTCTCAGACGCCAGTTGAGGGAGTTGATTGCAGCAGCCACGAGCGCTAGAGCGATCCATCTGAAGATGCCTCCTGTCGCAATTCTGTTAACGTCTACACATCGAAATATTGGAAAGTTGACTCTGGCGTCAGGCGCCTGTTCCGATATGGGTCTTCATACATATAAAATCGACGCGTATGATATCCTCAGTGAGGGGAGCGGCAGTGGAAGCGACGTGAAAACTGAGGGCTTTCTCAGGACAAGGGCCGAGCGTGCCATGAGTTGTGGTCCCGATTGCTGTGCTTTACTTGTTCAGCACGTCGAGGCCCTCACTGCCGATCGCATTGAGTCAACGATCAAGGAGATTCTAGAAGACACGCGAGTTTTGATTGCCACAACGAATGAGGTTGACAAAGTGCCTAATGGCGTTCGAGCCTTGTTCACACACGAGTTGGAAATGACAGCTCCTGACGAAGCGGAGCGTGAGTCTATTCTGAAATCTATCATTAGTGATAGGGGTGTTAGCCTTGAACCTTCGATCGACCTCAACTCAATCGCTCTCAAGACCGCTGCGCTCGTGGCTGGCGACTTGGTAGATGTTGTTGAACGTGCCTCTATCGCTCAACAGTCACGACTGGAGCAGCTCTCAGCCAAGAACACGCATGATAACACAATCATCACGGTACGAGATGTGCAGGTCGCTGGTGGCCCCCTTGCCCGCTGCCTTACCAAGGGAGATTTTGAAATTGCCGTCGAGGCTGCTCGCAAGAACTTCTCTGACTCTATTGGTGCACCCAAGATCCCCAACGTCACCTGGGATGATGTTGGTGGCCTCAACAACGTCAAGGAAGCCGTTACTGAGACCATTCAACTGCCTCTTGAGCGTCCTGAGCTGTTTGCGAAGGGTATGAAGAAGCGATCAGGTATTTTGTTCTACGGTCCTCCCGGAACTGGAAAGACATTATTGGCCAAGGCGATCGCTACTGAATACAGTCTCAACTTCTTTAGTGTCAAGGGACCAGAGCTTCTCAACATGTATATCGGAGAGTCCGAAGCCAACGTTCGACGCGTGTTCCAACGCGCTCGCGATGCTAGACCTTGCGTTGTCTTCTTCGATGAGTTGGATTCAGTGGCACCCAAGCGTGGCAATCAAGGTGACAGTGGTGGTGTTATGGACCGTATTGTCTCCCAGCTTCTGGCAGAACTGGATGGTATGTCTGGAGGTGATGATGGTGGTGGTGGTGTTTTCGTTATTGGAGCAACCAACAGACCAGATCTTCTGGACCCTGCCCTTTTGCGACCTGGTCGATTTGATAAAATGCTTTACCTTGGCGTCTCTGACACCAATGACAAGCAGCAAACCATTCTGGAAGCTCTGACCAGAAAGTGAGTTGATACCATCTTCCTCTAATACAACGACAGTGGCTAACCTATATGCAGATTCACACTTCATCCATCAGTATCCCTCGCTTCAGTGGCAGAGAAACTCCCCTTCACATATACCGGTGCCGATTTCTATGCCCTGTGCAGTGATGCAATGCTGAAAGCCGTTACACGGCAAGCCACAGCGGTGGACAACAAGATTCGCGCCATCAATTCCAATCCAGAAACCCAACATCCAATTTCTACAGCATATTATTTTGACCACTACGCTACCCCTGAAGACATTGCCGTTATGGTTCAGGAAGAAGACTTCCTGGCAGCTAATGCCGAGCTCGTGCCCAGTGTCAGTGCTGGCGAACTGGCTCACTATGAACACGTCCGGGCAACTTTCGAGGGAGTTCGTGAGAAGGAGCCGGAAAACAAACCACCCCCAGTCCGACGTGTTGTCTCAGGGGCTTCGACATCATCAAAGGGCAAGGGCAAGGCGGTTGCTTCAGGATCGAGCAAGGGCAAAGGCAAGGCGATCGCATTAACAAGCGACGACGAATTTGATGAAGAGGACGAGGTGGATGATATGAATGGCAGCAGATCCAAGGGCAAAGGCAAGGCACCTATGGGTTTCCAAGATGGAACAGCCAGCGATGACGATGGACTGTATTAGTCGCGGATGGAATTGAACATTACGGCATTATATAGCATTTTTGTATATTGAGTGTTTGAGGGGAGATTGGATATTTGTTGTTATTAATGTCATGGTGGTATATCGGTTGAGTTTGACTAGACTCTGTACACTATTATTTCCCCATCTGACTAGAACATTGAAGCGAAATTCTTTGATTCGTCCTGCTCCAAATCGCTCTTATTTCTTGGCATCCTTCTTGACATCTTTCTTCGAGTCTTTGTGGGAGTCTTTCTTGGTATCTTTCTTAGAGTCCTTCTTAGTATCCTTCTTGGAATCCTTCTTGGGGTCTTTCTTGACGTCTTTCTTGGTGTCCTTCTTCGGATCCTTCTTGACTGGCTTCTTGGTGTCTTTCTTGACGTCTTTCTTGTGGTCCTTTTTAGAGTCCTTCTTTGAGTCTTTGTGGGAATCTTTCTTGATCTCTTTCTTGGTGCTCTCGGACTCTTCTTTAGGCTCCTCATCTTTGGTGGCTTCTGCCGTTTCTGCAGGTGCTGCTGCTGTCGCCGCCGCTTCAGGTTCTGGCGTTACCGCAGGCTTCTTGGTTTCCTCTTCCTCATCGTCTGTTTCGTCCTCATCATCTTCTTCGCTGTCCTCGTCACTATTCTCATCACTGTCCTCTTCCTCCTCCTCCTCTTCGGTCTCATCCTCATCGTCGTCCGAATCATCATCGTCCGACTTCATCTCAGCCTTCTTTTCCAATGCGGGCTCTTCCTTTATGGCCGTTTTAGCTTCCACAGCTTTAGCCTCGTCTGGGCTCACCTCCACACTGGCTCGTTTCAAGGAGGAGATTGAACCTGGGCCGCTTTCCTTCCAAGTGCCGCTTGTCGGACTCTGAATAGCGTTTCGTCCTGCATCCGTCTCGGCCCACGAACCGGATGTTGGTGACTGAATGCCATCAGTCTTTGCGGCAGCAGTTTCTGGTTCCTTAGATTTTCCAGTTTCCTTTGCGCTTGTGTCCTCCTTCTTAGCCTTCGCACCATCCTTACCATGAACCTTTTCTCGCAGAGTCTTCAGGCGAAGTTCCTTAGCCTTTTGCGCAGCTTCATCGGCGACGGATCGGATAGGTAGGGCCTTCTCTTCCTTCTTAGGCTCTGTAGAAGCCTTCGGTGTCGCAGAAGACGCGCCGGCCTTGGCTGCCGGTAGCGGAGGCGCAGCAGGAGCGGGCTTTGGGGCTGCAGCGGCGCCGGCAGCTGCAGCTGCTACAGCCTTGGCGACAGGCGAAGGGGTCATGGAAGCAAGAAGGCCGCCGGTAAGGTCGATGGGCCGTTTTAGCGGGGGCTCGGGAAGCTTATCGTTGATGGAGGGTATGGTAAATTCGTCGAAGTAAATCGTGACATGCTCCTTGAGCTCGCCATATTCGTTCCATTCTTCGATTTCAACAATATCCTACAGAAAGCCACATGCATCAGCTATACGACCCATGGTGGTACTAAAGGGGATGTCTGTCGTACACCCAAAACCCAGCCCTCCTGAACCAGGGCAGGAAGTTTCCTCGGGCGACCGCTCTTGTCTTTACCGGCCCTTCGACCCCATAGCAAGCGAGCCTTGGTGTCGACGGCAATGTCGACGGCTTTGAAGGGAACCCGGTTGGCGCGTAGGATGGTCTCGAGACGTGAGGTGGCCGTGACGATGTGGGACGAGCCAGCTGTCAAAGAGGTGAAGATAAAGAGGGCGGGGTCGGTCAAAAGGTTTGTCATGTTGGATTAAATATTAAATAAGAGTTTTGATATGATTCGACTTGATAGAGAAAGTGTGAGTTGTTCGTCAGGGTATTCGCATTATCTGGTGGAGTTATGGAATGCGGTTGGGTTTCTACGGACAACTGTCAAAGCAATGGAACGGTGGTAGGGATAATGGAGCTATCCTGATCAGCTACGTAAGCACAAGGTATTCAAAGTACTGTGTCTCATAAAATAGCAGGCGGGGTACTTGGACGCCCAGAAATAGGGGAACCGAACTCCTTAATTATAGCGCTCCAACTTGGAGCCTTAGAGCGTCAGTTGGAGGCATGATGCGGGGGCGGGGCATTTGGAACTGTTCCATGCAGCAGGAAGATCCCCTGAATGCATGCATGAGAGTGCTTTAGTGGGAATAAATGCATGAGAAGGGTTTCGAAATACTTTGGATGTCAGAAAAGTGTTTTGTGGGAGTTGCCAAATGAAGATGCAATACTATCTCAGAAGCAGACAAGGAATACAGTAACTGAAATGTATATGTATCTAATCGTTTGTGGCCGATACAAATCTCGTGTTAGTGATATGATGATAAGGTAAGGTACCTGAGGTAGGTTAGTAGGTAGAGTGAGGCTGTTGAACTGCATTACGAAAGAAGAGAAAGAGATTCTCCACCATATCGTCAGCTCTTCCTTCTCTTTGTTATCGTTTTTCTTCTCATCTTTCTTTGTCTCTCTGATTCCTCAGAATGTCCTTCTCTCCTTTATCATCAACAATTAATATCAACCCCCTGAAAAGAGCCCCTAACATAGGCCTGAGGCCTGTCCGTCCTTTGTTGGCCGCTACTGACGGATGCTCACGGACACTATGGACGCCATCTTGATTCGGAATCGTCCACTATCGACGCATGGACAGCCAAGGACAGTGTCCAACTGCCCGTGATATATCCTGAAACTCCTTTATCTCTCACTTGATACCAAGCGATCCTCAATTCGATCAAGCCATCGAGCTAAAGATAGCCGCGTACCCGTCTGCACCAGCAACTACCCGCGTCTGCCGGCCTCCAACAACAACTAGTATTAGCAAAGGAAGCCATATCCTTCGCCTCAGAGGACGACAATCTCGTGTCAACCCCACTCTCAATCTATTTATCGACACTGCAGATGATAGTCGCATCTTGGCATGATTTTGAGTGGCAGTCGAGATCTAACATCAGAGTACATACCATCGGCTAGTCGCCGCTCTTTTGCATGATATTTATTTCTCTTATCGATGCGGTGTACCAAGTCACTGCGCCAGGACTATTCCATTGGCAACTGGAGCCGCCGCAGATCCAGTAATTTTTGTGCTGTACCAGTCTGGCTCAAGTCGTGCCGCTCGCAATAACCAAAGGGCCCGCCCCTTTTATGGCCAGTGAGACATTCTCCCTTCATCTAGACTAGGCCATGGCCCTCGGCGTGGCTGTCATTATCCGAGGCGTCTTTAAGTGTTTCAAGCCTTGTGCACGCACTTTAACTGAGGCATCTGTGACTGTCTCTGAAGTCGAAGTCACTCACAGCCAAGTCATCACGAGGATTTTGTCTGAGATTGGTTTGCAGTTACTCTCCTCTCACCATCAGCCTATCTTTGCGTGGCGGAATAATCCCCTCGTCAGAAGCGCTGTAGCAAGCCGTTTCATAACCTTGCCCACGACGCCGCGTCGTGGGACGTTGAATGAGACGCTCTGGTCCTCGCCATGGGTCCGGGAAATTGTGTGTCAAGCGATGCAACCGAATTTCGCAGTTAACTCCGTTAGTGAGTCGCATTAGAGGACAGTCCGAGTTGCACAATGATATTGGGTCTGAAGAAATTTCTCTTCTTCTTTGTCTCTCTTGACTCATTTCGACTGACAGCTTTGTCGACACACAAAAATTCAAAGGTCGCATGGCAACGAACCCACACCGACTTCTAGTCTACAGCAATGACAGTTGGTCAAGACACAACAAACCACGCAAAAGGGGAGATGCTAAAATAGAAGTTCTTTGCTGGCTCCAGCAGAACACGTCCCTGCGAGCCTGGCAAGCTTTGATTGGTTTATGATGTGCAGCCGAAGACAGTTTGCCAGTGACCGATGCTTCCTTTGCAGGGAGCAGACTGGGGCCAGAATAGAGCTAGACCGGGGTGAGCCCTCTAGCTCAGGAACAAGCCAGTCAAAAGCGCAGTAGCCAAGGTTCTGCCCGATCCTCAACCGGGTTCTAGGCTGCCTTTGGATCCAATCACCGTCCACATTCATGACTGCAATGCAAGGTACCGTTGTGTGGTGGTACTGACGAAAACCATTTGGACCCAATGCCGGGGCTAACTCATTAACTTCCAGGTACGGGGAACAATGCCAATCAAGTTGGGGGCTAATGAGGTGACAACGCAACGCACCAGGGCTCTGACTGCTAGACAGGCAAGGGTGTCTAGGTATGGACAGGTCCAATGGATGGATGGCCTTTAATGGACAGAGATTAAGTCCCGCAGTGTGTGCGAAAACTACAAGTTGCGCTCGGTATCCGCCCAGGCGCCTTGTTTGGTTTCCTCTTGTTTACCTCTTCAAGTGCGCTTGTTTTCACGATATCAATCTTCCAGCCTTGTGCTATACACTCATTAAACGATTCTTGATAACATTCTTTGTGCTTTGCACTCTACAGTCTTTTTTTTGCTCAACGCAACAAGAATCTCTTCCGATATCTTAAAGAAACAACCATAATTCTTTTCAAACCACCAACAATCACCATCACAATGCAGTTCTCTAGCATCATGATTGCCGCCGCTGGCGCCTCGGTCGCCGCTGCTCAGGATTACGCCGCTCCTCCTGCTGCTGGTCTGGATACCACAACACTCACCTCGACCACTACCCGGGTTATCACTCTTACTCAGTGCAACCCTACTGTGACCGACTGCCCCCTTCGTACCACAACCTCCACTGAGGTTGTCGTTACTACTTCGACTGCTGCGCCCGAGGTTCCTACCACCTCTGTCTACGTGCCCCCTACCACCAGCGTCTACGAGCCTGTTGTCAACACCACCAGCCACGAGCTGCCCACTATCATCAGCACTCCTACCATCAGCACCACCAAGAAGGCTCCCTCAGCTAAGACCACCTTCTACCCTGCTGGTAACACTACCACCAAGGCTGGCCCTACTGCCCCTGGTTCTTACACCACCACCAAGCTGCCCGTTCCTGGCAGCAGCACTGATGTTCCCGGAAACCCTGGCTACGAGGCCCCCAGCCCTTCCACCGTGCCTACCGCCGGTGCCAGCGGCCTCATCGCCTCTTCAGGATTCATCGGTGCTGCCATGGTCGCTGCCCTGGTTGCTCTCTTCTAGATGCATTAAACCACTTGGTTACACGACCCAGCCTGTGCCTTGACCGACATGAATTATTCTTCACTTCACTTATGATACCTTGTTGTTCTTCTTTGGGGATGGCCGTTTGGAGATTTTTATAAAGGCGAGATTCTTGCTGCGAGGCAATGTCTTTTTCGAGATTAGCTACTGTGTAGCCATTTGATTCCTTGCAGGTCATCGATGAGGCGCATGGAAATACCTAGCGCGGAGTTTTCTGAATGCATCATAGGCCGATCGCGTTGACGTACGTCTTGAGTTGTCTGCGTGCGTACGCATATGGTGTCTGGTTCTGGGCTTGGAGGCGGAAGCCTCGGAATGTTGAGGAGTTTAGAAAATTATGTTCACATCACATTGATACAGTCATTGAATTCCAATTCGACACGAAACGACACATGACAAGTTTATCTATGCGTGCTTGATGATTGTGCATATGGCTACGTACTTTGTTGTGTGATCATCTGCTGTTGTAGATGCGCTGTCTGCTCGGAGAATCTGATTCTTTGCTTACATGTGCAGCCTGACTCAGCGGCGACGTCTTAGTAGAGTGTCATTATTCTGTTGGCCTTCACTGACTCGATAGTGTATGTATGGTGTAGGCGATGGACGTCAGCTATTTCCATCATGTTCCTTGCAAAGATTCATGCAAATGTCATCAACTCCAATGAGGTCGAGGCTTTAATACAGTATAATGGGCATGTACTATACTGTAGTATGTCACCTGGGGATGTCTGCATATGCAATATGCAGTCTACTAACTACCAGTATATGTACATAGACTGACTCTAGAGTATGTCTCTCGGTCTCTGCATTGCATTGCATTACCTTTTGGTGTGAGGCATGACTCTCGTACCTTGGACATTAGATGCGTGTAACCACACCACACTCACTCACTAGTTATGAAAGATGAAATTCTCGTCATCTTTTTCGCCTCCTTAGGACGTTTTCCTTTAACGGCGACTAATAAACAATTGACTCGAGCAAGCTAGAGTTGGAAAAAACTGGACATATCCACAGCTGCAAGACCGTTGCTCACGTGGTAAAAAAGTAAAAAATTAAACTAAAAAAGACACAAAAAGTTCGCCGAAGTTTAGTTGGTTGGTTCCTTGGCTGTTAGAGGCAGTTATATCCACAAATGGATAAAATATTGGCCCTTTTTCTCTCTTTCTTCACACCCTCTTTATTAGCCTCTATTGACCTCGCCTCCGAAGCTTCGGTACCGAGCCGTTGGAGTGCATGAAAGACTTGGGGCCTGTAATGAGGGTGTTAAGTCAATGAGCCTGCCAAGTCAATGAGCTCCAAGTATTCCGGTCACTCGAGATCGAGGTTTTTCGGTTTTCTTACATCTCCGTTGCATGTGAGACCTGTCATTTCTTTTGTGTGTCTGTCCTTGTTACACTTACATATCATGCCTGCACAGCTGATCAACACGGGCTAAAAGACGGGGATTTGCCTTATCGGGAAGATTCTCCCTCTCTTCTGGCGTCCTGCATATGCGCTGCTTGAGTCGTTATCGAGGAGGGAGGTCACTCCAATGTCGATCTCTCTGAGCCGCATCTGGTGACGTGCAGGTTTTTGGCTGGGCAATGACTGGGACATGCAGAGAAACGCTTGGAATACGTAAAACGGCAGAATATTTGCTCAGTGCGCAGTCATCAGCTTCCCTATGATAGTACATGTATCAACTTTTGTCGCTGTGAGACAGACATGACGGGACATGGTGATAGCTGCGAACAGTTTACTAGAACTGGCTTAGATGACTTAGGTTGTCAACTCAACAACCAACTAATATCATTAATCACTAAACAGAATCTCACTCTCTGCGCAGTTCTCACTGTCGGCCCGGTCCACGCCCTACAGAGCGGTCCGCCGGGATACACCCCCCGGCCACAACCCGCGGATATAGCCAAGTTTATTACTGTCCTTTTTTGGATAGTCACATACACGATACATGGAAGATAACAGACTGTTTTGGTGAACAAAGAAACAGCAAAAAAACAAAAAAACATCAGATCATATCATATCGTATTCTCAAACCTCAACGAGCAAGCCTGGTCTCGCAAACCTCGCCTATTTTAGCTCAGCCACTTTCATACTTACAGGAAAAGTCGATAAACTTTATGAGGCTTAGACTCACGAATAGTCTCAGTCTCTCGTTCTCAATCCAATCACGACATTGACGGTTTGGATCTGGGGGGGAATGGGACGGGGATAATAGCACCTTGCTTCCAGGCTATGAGATACCTACTGTACGTTACGGCGTAAGCACCATGGTCCTTTTGAGAATATGCATGTCGCATATATTGTCTATTTCGGAACCCGATATTAACCTGCTTCATCCATATGGATCTCCCTCCGTGTCGTTGGTCTTACATACATGCATAGTCTAGATAGTACAGCATCATGCTTGGCAAGGGAGCGAGTTGCAGATGCCATGGATGACCTCTTGATGGGGCATGTCATGAATCGCGTCTGTCACTCATGGCCGATCCTCACTTATTTTCTCTTACCTACGAATAAGAGAACCACTCAGCCAACACACTTGTCACCTCATGGAGCGTCTAGTCTCTTGGCCCTCTCTGTGAAGGTTGCGTGTCATTTCGCTATCTCCTCTAGCCTCGTGATCCTACAACTAGCACTGGCGGACCTGGAGCTTTGCATCATACTCACTGGTCGATTGACAGCGCTTAATGAGATCCTAGGTGGCTTTAGTATGGGCGTAGTGGCATCAAGGTTGGCCACGGCGGCTAAAACAATAAACTAATAGATATCCATTACACCAATACATCATATCCTGAATATCACGGCCATATTATGGGTCGATAGATAGTTTCGGCTGTAGTAGACGTACAAATCGTAGACTATCTCTTGATATATGCTGATTTGCTCAAGGAAAGGGAGAAGGAAAAAAAAAACCAAGACCCCAATTCCATCCACTCCCGGCCATCAAGCCGACATTTCTCACTGGCCCAAGTTCATATACGTCTGTGCCTTGTGTTACAAGCCCATCAGCCTCACCCCCTCCCGCATTATGCTTTCCGATTCTCCAATGAACCCTGCTAATGTTACGCCCCAGCACGTGGGAACCACAGCCATGCCTGGCTAGGTTCTTCATCAAGACAGGCGGATGTCTTACATGATTGCGTGAGTGTGTGTGCGTATCTGCAGGCAGACCCCTACCAGTCTCCCATACCGCATGATCCGAACCATCGCATCGGTTACAAGCCTATCTCCAGACGTCCTCTGAAGGTTGCCTTGTTCGATCGATTCGGAGCGCTAAGACAAGACCTGGGGTTGTGAAGGAATGGCTCACCATCACCATCGCCGATGATCTACACGATGGCCAGCCAAGGTCGACAAAAAGTTTTCTTTAACCGCATTGCGAAGCCTTACACATGATGCAAAGGCCACTCCCGTCTTTACTCAAGTTCGCGCAATTGTGAACAGAACTGTGTTCACACAGGGGGTCGGCTTGGTCGACAAGTCCTGACGAGCTGGCGCCAACTTTCATGTTGGTGTTTGGTCTCATTGCAGCGCCGTTTCGACGAGGTACCTCCAGATGAACCATTGGGGCTTGTAGGCGACTTGATTTGACCTTACAGCGGTTGGTGAGGCTGCAGATGATAAGTTGCTCTAGATGACAGAGCTGGGTGGGATAGTTGGTCGAATTCCGCAGATAATTGGGACAGTAAATGGTAAAACAGTCAAGAATTGCTTTCAGAGTAAAAGATTAACCTCCTGTGAAGATGATATTGGCCCCAATGGTAAGTTTGGAAAGGGGGACAGGCTGTAGTTTTGTAGGGCTGAGATGAACGAACGAGTGGCTTGGTTGCAGCAACAGTGCTCACTTCCGAGTATTGGGCGGGACGGGACCTCCGGCTTCTTATGAGCATTAGTTCTCGTTCATGACGGGGGTGTTTGGCTCCAGGATGGTCATCTGGGCTCTACCTTGAGGGTCCTCAGTTGGATCTCTTGCCTTCATCGTCATCAGACGGGGTTCCTCATTTCTCTTCTCTCAATGCAGTTCCCATTTGCGTATCAAACTTCATGCAGCAAAGCGGCGGGTGAGAGGATAGCATCTGTGCTCCAAGCCATTGGTACTAATCGTTGCCTTGTCGCCAGGTACGGTCTGTAGTTGGCCGTGGAAATCCTCCGTTTGGCACTACCAATCCCAATACGGTGGGTGAAGGTCTCACTTCATTTCTTGATCTCCTTCGTTTCTAGAAATCCACACTGCATCAACGCCAATCGGCAACGGGTCTGAACTACAGGATCAGCAGTGGTGGTACCAACAAGAGATGGCTTCTGCATAAACCACGCGCAGGGGTGTTCCGTATGGCCAACTGAGGTCACAGCATCCTACTGCCGGTCTCTGGTCAACTGCCTGTTTTCTCCCATGTGCCGTACTCCGTAACCGTTCTACAGCACCTCATGTTGAGCTTTGCCGGGGTAGCGCGGCCAGCAACACCACCATCTGTTCTTCCAAGGCCTCGCAAGCGACTAAGTACTCATCTGTGTTTTTGTCCGTGACTACCGCGGAGGGCCCAGTTGACGAGACAGCGCAAGAGACCAAAGAGGGGCTTGGCGGGTAACTAATGGCGGGTTTTCCGTGCATTCGAGTAGTGTACCGTTTAGTACTGTGCTATGCTATCATCCTGTGCATGTAGCTCCTTGCCCACGTCTGTATGGGTTGCAGTGCAGAGCTATGGGCCAACATGAAGCATATTGTAGCTCGACATGTCAGTAATTGCGGCCATTTCCCCGCAGCGTAATCAACCCACAAACAAGTTGCTCACCCAGGTCTCCCGTCCCGTCTGCATTTCGTCAATGCGACTGATAGTATATGTGTGGTGCAGAAACCAGCGTTAGACCTTTAAAAACTGAGATCTGATGAGTTACGTATGCTATTGGTTACTCCATGCTCGTTTGTCTTGTGCGTGTGTTTGTGTGGGGGCCGGGCTATGAGGGGAACAACACACAAGACGATACCTAGTCGGCCTTACTCGCCGTGACTAGTCGCATCTTCTACGGCCTATCGATTGAATTTTTTAGGACCCGCGGGAGCTGCATATCCCCTGTGTTTGTGTTGTGCCGCCGCCTGGGCCGTTCTTGGACTTGGATCTGGACCTTGGACTGTCAGGGTCTTCTTCCCTGAACCTTATGCCAAGCCATGAATCCTAGAGACAGGAGATGGGATGTCTGAGCAGCACAAGCATACCTAGAGATCGGAAAATCGAGCAGCCTTATCGTGCAGACCCAAAGAGTTCGTTCCGGTTGCATTGGTCCACAAAGATCGATCCGCCCTCTGTTTGTCACTATCCCTGTATGTTTGTGTAACACAGAGAGTGAGATTCCACGGTGTCGTGATAGCGAAGAGATGCGTGTGACAGTAAGCCATTTTCGACGATGCAACTGATGGTTGCACATTGGACCACAGTCCGAATACTGACTGAGCCCAGCCCTGATGGTGACATGGACCACCTAAGACTCCCGGCAGTCTTACAGTGGAGAATATGTGACAACTAACATGACTTTTTGCCGGCGGCAACGGGCTGGCCATGGTATGGTCAAGGGTGATATCCAGACTGCCTTTGGACATGCATGAGTGGCCGTGAGAGGGATAATGGAAGCACACTGGAGTGGCTAGCCGGTACATGAGACAGGGTCTTGCCATAGCCAAATGCTACTCAGTGTATTGAGCATTTCAAGCCACTGGCTATAAGCCATCACGTCTCAGGCCGGCTCAGACGTGCACCGAGATCCAAGACTTGCACTGGAAAACAGAATGTGTTCTTGATGGCTAAGTCGTAAGCACATTGAGCAACTTTAGAGATCGAAGATAACTTTGTCATGCTCTACCAGTAGCTCGCCTTTGCTCATACCGGCTAAACCTGTCATGGTCTTGCATGCTTACCCTAGCGTTGGCCATTGTCGGCTGGGTTTCATGAGTGTGATCTGATTCGCCAATATGAGGCTAACATGCAACCATTTGCCTTTGCCAAAACCTACACAAACCAGATGGGCTGTGCAAGCTGCCTCAGATGGGGAAGAAACTGAGACATTTGCCCACACATCAAAGTGAACTATGGCCTCGGCACTTGAGCTATTCGATATGCTCTGCCATGATATCGAATTGACGCCAAATAACAGGTTCATCAGAAGAAGGATCTGGATGTCTGAAGAGGGGCCCGAAAGGGTCCAACAAGAGGCAGGAAGCAGCAACATTCAACGAATCCTGAGGTGAGAACCTCTTGGGCACCTTCTATTCTCCTATCGTGTTCCGGTTATGTGATCGTGGAAGTTGTAAGCTGCTGGACCACCTTGTCGCCCGAAAGAATTCAATTGATACAATCGATCTGATGCTTGCACTGTGGTTTCTTATCTTGAAGCCTACTTGCATATAGGCCATGGCAAGCTGAAGCGCCATTCGTTAAGCGAGATGCCTAATCTCGATGTTCAGTGTAAACGAGCCAGGCAGTCACTGGCGCTATAATTGGTTCAATGGCGCATGCCGGTTTGCGGTGGCGGTGGTGCGTGGGTATGATTCTGGACTCGCAAACTAGTACAGATACTGCCCATGTTGTACAGTCTGATAGTAAACTGCGATCTTGGGACTTCAATCGTTGGCAGGATGGAGTGTATGGACACGATCCATAGAGGGCTAGGTCGCAAGCATACCTGGTAATAATGCAAAGGGAAGGATAGTCAACCAACCCGCGGTGAGCTATTAGTTATACTTTCCGAGTTTTATACTTAGCTTGCTGCAGCGTGCAATAGGTGGCTTAGTGACTGGGAGCAGTGTTGTCCACGACCCATTGGACTCGTTTGAAATATGTGAAGGAACAGCTGAGGTAGCTGTTAGCATGGCACTCCAAGGGACCAGAAATCGGGCGATAAGTCGCTTGATGTATATTCAATATATGGATCGGATTGCTTGACCCACGGCATGGCCAGGTAATAGAACGAGTATCAAATCTCATATCGCCGTCAACGTTGATGTCGTGTCAGTGCTTGTGGTGTTCAGTCAACAAGCGCTATGCGACGCCCCTACCATCTTGGTAGAGAATTCACCATTGAATAGTACACGGCTGAAGCCATATACATAAGAAAGAAACATCGAGACCTTGAAGCAGTGGTGGGTTCGTTAGGATGTAACGTGATGTCATCTTGAAACAACATTGTTTTTTTGGATGTGTTGGTTCGTGAGGTGAAGTTGAAATGAGGTTGCTAGAACCAACAACTAAACGCGCTTGTGCACGTGCTATGTAACTGTACATGTGCGGCTATCAAGGCAAGCGCCGTGATTGAGGTCATCATTGAGTCTGTTTGGGAAACAAGATTGGCTGCTCAATGGAGTGCCTTCCAAATCCATACTTGCCGCGGCCGGGTACTTTCCATCAAAGTCTGTGCTGTGCGGTGCTGTACTGGCATTGTGGGCAGGTGCGGACGGATGGTACTGCAACTGCAGACGGCAGCTAAAAGAGCTCCCGTGCAAGCTAATACTGGTATCAAACTTAATCGCAGAAGGACCCTCAACTGAGATTGATGGGACCTAGTGCCATTGACTGAGATTGATAGTAGCAACGTTTGGATGTTGTCTTCTTTTCACCCTTTCCCCCGCACTTGATTCGTGAGAGTGAATTGCCTGTCACATTGCTGACTCAATTTCAAAAGCAAACCCTACCAACATGAATTAGGTGTCTAGTACCTATTTAGTTTGGAATCAGGAGTCGAAAAGAGCTATTTCTCGTTGCATGTCTCTTGGTTTCTGACTCTAATGTCTTTCATAATCAATATTTCAAATGCAAGTCCAGCGCCACCAACGCTTGAATATTTCCCCGCTATCCCTAACCAGAGACTCGGGGTCAGGCAGGCCATTAGGGAAATCCCGTTATCTTTGTGTAACCTCATCTGGCTTAGGTGCCGTATCTCTCGTCGGCATTGACATCATCAAGACCCGAGAATTCGGGCGCCCCTCACATCTGACAACTCAGGTGACCCTCGACAAGCATTTCTTGAGGCACTCAATGCCCTCATCATTCTGCCATCCTCTAAGAAAAGCTCGAGTGATCTTTCTATCCCGCACTGACCAACCTTGGCTAGGGCTTTGAAAAAACACCAGTTATTATCAGTCTTAATCAAATACCGCAAGCAAACAGACCTCTGTTTGATACATATGCTCCCCCTCCTTCAGTCACCGGCACAGCAAATCCTAAGGTGATGTATCAATATGATGAAGTGGACTGACAACCTGACTTATAGGATCCTTGAAAATGTGACATGGCTCTCGGAATCACAATAACTTGTTTGCCTTAGTACCTAGCCTGTTTATCGACAGCCCCCACTCGACAAACTCAGTTCTTAAAACAAAGTTCCAACAACCAACAGACAGACAAACCATTATCTGCACCTGGCCAAACATGGTTCTTCTGCAGGATTGCACCCCATTTCAACGCCAAGAGTCTCAAGTATACGTCGTTCAAGCCCCGAAAAACTCTCGTCCTCCGGTCGTTGAATCCGAACCTCTGTTAGAATCGAACTCCCAGAGTTCCAAGCAACCGATATGGGACGTCTGAAACATGCGAGACATTCATCAACTTGCATCAACACGCCGGTTGATGATCAGGCAAAAAGCCAAGAACGCCAGTATTTGCATGGAAACAACGTTGGAATCCCAAGAGGAATAACAGGAGAAACATGCTGTCCTAAAACGTGGCGCACAACTCTCCTACCTTTCACGTAACTTTCAAACGACAGGTCAACTCGTCAACGACAGACCAACATACATCCGAGGCCCTTAACCGAGTGGCCTGATCCGAATGCTACACAAGTGTAAAAAGAATAACCATGGCGAAGAAGCTGAGCTGCATAATGTCGGCTGATATGAGCCACCACCTACTTACCCCCAGTTATAGGCTACCAAGGTATAATAAATGCAGGCGGGATTTTGAACTGCAATAGCCATGAAGTAGCGAGACCGAAATCAAACGATTCATTACATCAGGGCTTGATAGGGAAGACAGCTTAGGGGTCCTACATGCATATGCCTTTTTTTCTTCTTTTTCTTTTCAGGAACGGACAACTGCCTGCGCTGCAGCTTTAGCCTGAGCACCACTTCATATCTGGACCGTGTCAAAAAAGGTTTCAAGCCTGGTAATCCTTGCTGGACCCTGAAAACTTTATGTTAGCCTGGCCAAAGCTTGGCAAGACATTATTCGGGCCTCAGGGAGTAAGAAAACACGAGACCTAAGTTCAAGATGACAAAATAAACTCCACAAAAGGTATCCTAAATTTATACTAAGTTACCTAAATCTTTTTATCAGTTAGGCTTAAGGCCCCGAGTTTTATTTCCTCCCCTAGTCGGTCTCCCGGAGTCCCTGATACGAAACCAGTAAGCATATGAAACACTCCAAGAATTGCTTCAGACCCCTGCATGGCAGAGATATTGCGAAAGTAATGCGTCCATGAAAGTTGATAGTTTAGAATCGAGATGCCTTTTGATGGTTATTCTAACATGGGAGCATAAATGAGCATATATATAGGTACTTGTATCAAGACTTGAACAACAATATTTTTCCTTCACTCCAAGGCGTGGGACTCGTAGCTGAACGGCAGAGCATATTATCAAATGGATCCTCAAGAGACAAGTCAGAGTGTTACTTCTGACTGGCTGGAATCTTGTCCAGCGACAATCTCCCCTGATAGAGTTTCTTGAATCTTAACCAAGTCTTGATGGCACCATCTGAATCTTTAGGGATGAAGTACCTTCGACGCAAGAACAAAGTAGATTTGAGATATTAAACTGAGTCAAATCACGTGAAGCTACTGATGATTCACCGTGATACTCTTATGGAGCTTCTGTGAGTTATTCCATGAACAGATGTGTCTCTCTACCCTTTGAATAGCTTTGGTGTTGAGATGGGTCGGGGCCCGCGGACACGGACAGCGAGGGGACGAGCTTGTGTCCCAGCTAGGTACTTGAGCAACGAAACCCGGTCAGATTCGGTCAAGCTGACACGCAAACAAGCAGCTAAATTATGTTTATATTTATTTGTCTATTCTTGTGCTGGATTATGAACGACTTGATTGTGGCTGGAGAGCAAACGTAATGGAGCTTGAAAAGTGGCCTCGAAAGCCATGGATCAAAATCAGAGTCCTGAAGGGCCACGTATCCTCAGCTGCTAAAAAGAGGGGTCAACGATTAGACTTGAGATGGTCTTGATGGTGTCGTGCATATGTAAGACCCTACGAACCCCTGAAAAGAACCATGCACTGAATTCGTATCTGGTAAAGCCGAGTACGAGAGAGAAAGGACATGTAAATCCGGAGGCTGCTATCGACCTAAGACCTCGGAGACGTTGGATTGGAATTGGAATTGGAACGAGCTTGGTGGGGGTTTGATCGACAATTGGTGAGAATGACTGGCTGGGAGTGTGACTGTAAACTGTACCTGCGTTTTGTGGCTGGGATTAAGCTCAGAAGAGAGAGAGAGAGGCTCAATATGGGGTAGAGAGAAGCTGTTCATACATTGCATCAGTTTGTCGTGCTTATCTACTCAATCAATTGATTACCTAGGTATACGCAATTGACGATCTGGACTGTCCCGTCCCTCCCCGAGACATTGGATTGAATTGCACTCAGAACCTGGGCTGCTATCTTACCCCTATCACCGCTGAAAAGAACACCTTAAAACTACCGACCTGACACTAATCTTTGTGAATCTAGGGGGTTTAGGTGACCCAGCCACCCAATCATATACCTGGGAGTTCATCTGGGCCCTGTCTTTTTCACACCGCCCCTCCCCAAACCCAGGCCAAAGCTCCCTCCCTTTTTGGGTTCTGCCCCACGAAATCTCCATCGAGTCGCCCTCTTTAAAAAATAAACCCGCCTCAGCGACTTTCTCCCTCTTCCCTTTCATCATATCTTTGGTAGCCATTGGGATCTGTCGTCACAATGGCAGAGAAATCAGGCGTCACCGGCGCCGACTTTGAGTTTGTTAAAACTCCTGCTTATCCCAAGCCTGACTTTGATAAGCTTGAGGATGTTGGTGTTCCTACTACCAGGGTAAGTTTTGACTTGACTTGAACGTTGTCTGTCCTCTTCGATACCAGGGACTCAATGCTAATATTCACCCTATAGTATCCCGCCATCAAGAACGCTCCTCTTCCTGCCGATGGCTCTGGTGCCGATACCTTCAACAACTATGTCCTCATCTCCATCCTGGTAGCTGTCCCTTGGTTCCTCAGCCGAAAGGTTGGCGGTGGACTCAAGACCACCATCTTCTTCGCCCTCATCGTCGATCTTCCCCTGCTCGCCGCTTGGTGGCTTGTAATCTCCTCCATCAGCCCTCGCAAAAATGAGAAGGTTCGCCTTCCTAACCGTGGTGTTGAGCACTACCTCGAGTTCAAGAAGGAGGCCGACCGCATCAAGTACCGTGGCAGCAACAAGATCCCCATGGAGACCTTCCACGAGATGTACTTCGATGGTGATGTTGACTTCAAGGGTGACTGCCTCGAGGTTATGGAGTACCGCCATGACTGGGCCAGCTTCCGCTTCACCATTGGCCTCATCAAGTTCTTCCTCTTTGGCATGATTCCTGAGGTTATCATGCACACTCGTTCTCAGGGTATGTGCTCCAATTGAGGATCAATTGAAAGATAAACTGACGTATCACAGACGAGGAGCAGGTCCGTGACCACTACGACCGTGGTGATGACTTTTACGGCTGGTTCCTTGGTCCCCGCATGATCTACACTTCTGGCATCATCTCCGACATTAACCGCGAGGAGACTCTTGAGGAGCTCCAGGACAACAAGCTTACTGTCGTTTGCGAGAAGATTGGTCTCAACAAGGGTGACTCTATGCTTGATATTGGCTGTGGTTGGGGTACTCTTGCTCGCTTTGCCAGTGAGCAGTATGGCGCCCACGTCACCGGTGTCACTCTTGGCCGCAACCAGACCGCTTGGGGTAACAGCAGCATGCGCAAGGCCGGTATCCCCGAGGAGCAGAGCAAGATTCTCTGCATGGATTACCGTGATATTCCCGTTCCTGAGGGTGGCTATAAGAAGATCACCAGTCTTGAGATGTCTGAGCACGTTGGTATCCGCCACTTTGGCAGCTTCTTGAAGCAGGTTCACGACATGCTTGACGATGATGGTGTCTTCTTCCTTCAGTACGCTGGTCTCCGTAAGGCTTGGCAATACGAGGACTTCACCTGGGGTCTTTTCATGAACAAGTACATTTTCCCTGGTGCTGACGCTTCTACCCCTCTCGGCTGGGTTGTCGACAAGCTGGAGGGCACCGGTTTCGAGATCAAGCACATCGATACCATCGGTGTTCACTACTCTGCTACCCTCTGGAGGTGGTACCGCAACTGGATGTCTAACCGCGACAAGGTTGAGGCCAAGTACGGCAAGCGATGGTTCCGTATCTGGGAGTACTTCCTGGCCTACTCCACCATCATCTCTCGCCAGGGCAGTGCCACTTGCTTCCAGATCACCCTGGTCAAGAACATCAACTCCACCCACCGAGTTGAGGGTATTGAGACCCAGTTCGCCATCACCGGAGCGCTGGACAACTGCCGCGCTGATCTCCAGTCGTGGGCTCAGAGAAACAACGTCAAGACTCCCTCCGAGTACCTGTAAAGGTATGATCGAGAGGTCGGCAGTGACTGGGCAAATCTTGAGCCGTGCCAGACGCGGCAAGAATTTAATGGAATGTCTTATGATAAGAGGCCAGCTTTGAGTCTTCAGTCACTTACTTATGTGACGGTTAACTCAGGAAACGGGAACTGGATCTATCTGCATATTTAACCCGGAATGCGCCCCCTTGGCCGATAGAGTCGGTCGAGGCTGGTCCAGTCGCAAAGGGCAAGCTTCATGTGTTTCATGATAGATGTGTAACGGCAACATAAAACAAACGGAATGGGTATGGATAAGTATCTATATAGATACTATATAAGGGATGAATTGAAAAGTTTGTTCGTGTTGACTTGACCGCCTCGTTTTTCTTCTTTGACTTAAAATATGTATCATGACTATCATCGGCTCATGACACCCGTAGCCCGAAACCCGTGAATTGCCGTGAGTTTTTCTGCCATGTATGACCGTGAAATAAGACCTGAAGTACGTTTATGAGCTTCGTTTCAATTCATTCCCAATTTTAGCTATTGCTGTGCTAGACAGAACATTTATACGTATGGCGTTGATTTTCATACAATTTTGGTTGATGATCTTTAAGCCGAGGCTTTCCCACTGTAATACTTTGACTCGGCAACTATTCTAATTGCAACCAACATTGTTATTAGACTCGGAGCCTCAATATAATTCAACGTCAAGAGATCTCACCATGAGGCCATTATCTATACTCAGCCGACATTGCGGTCCTGTCTTGCACAGAGCCTATACCACAAAATCATCTTCATCTATAATCTCATCACTCAAAGCCCACCCACCAAAGATAATAGCAGACTATCTGACTCCAATGCCCTCTCATCTCCTCACAACCACAATCAACGACCTTCTATATCCTTCGCCCACGGAGTCAAAAATATCGTCGCCTCCTCGCGCTCTTCCTCAAGGCCATCATCTTGTCTACTTCCCAATCCAATTGCCTCCCTCGCGTCTCATTCCCGATGGCGCAGATCCTGATCATTCACCAGGCCCGCCTTATACGCGGCGTGTATGGGCAGGCGGCGAGGTCATCTTCAGAGGAGTTGAGATGAAGCTTGATGCGAGGCCGGCGATCTGCAAGGAAACGATCGAGGATGTTACCTTGAGAGGCAAAGAGGGCGGGGAGAAGGTGTTTGTTGATGTGTGGAGGAAATACGGAACTGGGCATGAGATTGAAGGGAGAACAGAGTGGGATATCGAAGAGAGGAGGACACTGGTATTTATGAGGGATGAGCAAGGGTCTGCCTCCTCATCATCATCACCTTCACGTTTGCTCAAGTGTGAGAGTTTTCATATCAAGCTCCAGGATCATCATTACTGACACCAATCTCAGACCCTCAACCACCAAGTCACTCAATCTCACTCACACCTTCACCAACACACCTATTCCACTTCTCAGCGCTCTCATTCAACGCCCACTCTATTCACTTTGACCCTCAGTTCGCGCGAGAAGTTGACGGCCATCGAGCACTTTTGGTTCATGGCCCATTCACTCTTGCTCTGATGCTTCGCTTCCTCAACGACCGAATCGGTGCTGGCGTAGCCGTCCACAGGTTCAGCTACAGGAACTACGCGCCTTTGTACGTTAATGAGCGCATGGCCATCAATATCCGCAAGGTCTCGAAAGAAGACGGCGCTGAGGGGCGATGGGACGTTTGGATTGAGGGGCCAGAAGGAGGAATGGCTGTCAAGGGAACAGCGGATGTTGTCAGCAAATAACGACGAATTTGATATGATATTTTGATTTGCTATAGATGATATGACTGGATACAAGAAAATGCCGACATGCTACAATATGATTGTCTAATCAAAAGACTGACGTGGACTGAACGCCCCAGATGATACCGCTCTATCCTCCATTATCCTAATTTTCGTTCCTTTCCTATTGATTGATAACACAAGAAGTGTTCTGCCTGAAATGCGACAGAACCTCTTATCCGTACACACATCATACACGCTTCTACCCATCAATACATCTAATCGGCCCAGCCGAACACCTCGCCAAGGGACAGAGTGTTGCTCCGCAGGCCAGTCAGAGTGACGAGAATAGTCACCAGATCAAGAACGAGCAAGACAGTGCTCGCAAGCATGAAGCGAGGGCTGAAGACACGGTAGAGCATCAGGTGACGACGCAGCCAGCCAGCCCAGCTCATAGTAGCCAGGGCTTCAACGGCATAGAAGATGATGAAGACGCCAACGCCGCGGGTGGCTGTCTCTAAGACTCCCTTCTGCTTGGGGCCGACCTTCCACAGAGCGAGTAGTGGTACAGACGCAGCAGCGATAATCTGACCCGCAAAGCTGTTGAGAATAACCACGATGGGGGTCCAAGGGTAGCGGATGCTAAACAGAGGGATGAAGGCGCTATCCCACTGAATACTGGACAGCACAGCCTGGTGGCCAGTCTTGAAATAGTAGAAATTTCCAAGTACGGCGAGCATGATAGGTCCAATAGGGCTGGTCTTGAGCTCATTGAGATCCAAAAGCTCAGCCAGGGTAAGAATCTGCCAGAACATAAGAGCAAGGGCACCACCGCCCATGGGCTTCGAGAGGAGGAAGCACCCCAAAAGAAGGTTGAGCGGGAGCAACAAGTAGCGAGCACCAATAGCGTTACCATATCCAATAATAGTGACAACAGGGCGACCGCCAGCTCCAGCAGACTGAAGGAGGGAGACGCAGGGAGGCGCCCAAACAAAAGCAGTGCTTCCGGCAATGAAGGCGAGAGCGAGGACAATCTGGGCTAGATAAACTCCAATGGTCTTGGGGGTTCCTTCGGCGAGACGTCCCGCGAGCCAGCCACCATTGTCAGCGGCATCGATAACCCAGTACATGGCAGACAAGAACAGGCCTCCACGGATGACATAGCCAATCCAGGTTGGGGCAAGGCCCTCATACGACCTGCTTGTGACGAGGAACGATTTGATAATGGCTGGAAGAATAAGACACACAGCAAAAGGAATGGTAAGCTGCCAAATCGCAGAGGTTGAAGAGGTCGAAGAGGCGTAGTATGTAGAGGTGCAGTAGGGCATCTGCTCCTCGCGACAAAGCTTGGAGTACGAGGCGAGACGGCCAAGAATAATGAAGGCAACAGAGTGGTAAATACCCAGATATCTCTCCCGCCGAGCCTCGATACGGAATGCAGAAACGGCACTAGCCACACCAAAAGTGGTAATAAAAAAGAGAAGGATTGAATCTTCCCAGATAGTGTAGGAATTGGAAGCAAATCCAATCGATTGGCTAACAGTGAAGATCACAGCCAACCAACCCCAGAAAGTCGAGGGGAAGACATTGAGAATAGTCCTACCTGCATCATGCAGGGAAGAGCTGAGACCAGCCATGAAGAGCACGGCGACGAGAGCAACAAGGCCCTCGATAGGCTGCTGGCGATACAGGCCTACACCTGTAAGAACAGAGACAGTAAAGAGAATCTTGGGGTCCCAAAGGCCCTTGAGGATCTGCTTGTGCAAGACTTCCACAGTCTCAGGCTCGTTCTCCTTGAAAGCCATGAGTTCCAGCTTCTTCTCGGCATAGTCAAGCTCGGCGTCATTCATGATAACGTACTCATCTTCCTCCTCCCGTGAAGAGTACATCAAGAGCAAGACGAGGCCAAACCCAAAGACGACAATACCCATGATCATACGAGGAACATCGAAACGTGCCCAGAGGTCCTTGCAGACGGACAGAGTAGTCTCCTGAAACTTGGTGAAGGCAACGTAAGCATCGCGATCATTCTTGGCAATAGCGCGAGCAGCCTCCCAAAGAGCAGCGGGAGACTCGGCTCCGTCGGCCTGAGTCAGGCCTCGAGCCTTGTGGTAAGATGCCTGGTATCTCTCAATTCCAGCTGCAGCGACACGCGAAACAGCGTTGAGGTTACGCCAGTCATTGCCCTTAGTACCAGCGAACGCCTCCTCAATTGGTCCTCCCAGGTTGTTGAAGGGAATAGGAATACCAAGAAGCAGCGCAAGGGTAGGAACGAGATCAATCTGGTTCACTGGTCGAACCTTGGCGTTGGGGGGAGGAACAGCAAAGTCGGAAGAGGTTCTGCCAAAGAAGGGCTTCTTTGAGTACATCCAGAGAGCAGCCTCAACTTCGTCGTCGCTCTCACCACCGTGGTCGCCCTTGCTGTCCATACCGTGATCTCCCATAACAACAAGAAGTGTCTTGTCATCGATACTCTCGACAAGCTTGCGGATAAACTCGTCCATCTGGCGAAGCTTGGCTCCCATGGCAGGGTGATCAGGTCCGTATCGGTGGCCAGCATGATCAACACCAAGACAATGTCCAATAAGAAGATCCCATTCGCCCTTTCGCTCCTTGTTCAATAGCGGGAAGATGTTGTCAATAACGCCGTTATCAACAGTGTGGAGATCCCAGACGTTGAAGCTGTCATAGGCCTTGCTAATGTTAGGCTCGAAGTAACCAGGGAAGAGAGACCACCAGGTATCATCGCCAAGGTGAGCAATCTTCTTGCCAGCATCCTTCAGCTGCATCAACAAGTTGTCCTCCTCGATAGCCGCGCCAGCAAAGTTGCTTCCAACATCAACAAAAGTAGGCAATGTTCCCGTCGTAAGGCCCTTGAGTCTCTGCATCGTCGCGGTCGGAGGATCAGCGATAAAAGGGCGAAGGAAAGCATTCTGAGGCGCCTTGGCAGCTGTCTCGTAGAGGTAGGGGAAAGCATTGTGGAAGTGCTGAGCTTGCGCCGGATCCTCGGGAACAGTAAAGTCGTATCGAAGTGCGTCAATTAGAACGACAACGGCTCTGTCGAACGATTTAGGGTGCCAGCAACCGCGATCGACATTCAACGAGCCCTTGGTGTTCTCAATTGGAGGCAGTGTGCAGTTCGACTTGTCCTCCAGCACCAGCCGTGTCAACAAGAAACCACTTGTAAAGAGCCAGATACCGAGCGCGTGGATAGCAAGCAAGACGACCCAAAAGGCAGCAGTCCATCGCCAGCGCTTCTCATATGTATTCTGCCGTCTCTTATCGAGCGCTTCGCGTCGTCGCTCCAGAACCTCTACGTTCTCTTCGGCGGGAGGGAGTCCGAATTTTGCATTGGCAGCTTGTTGAGCTGCACGAGCTCTTTCAGCTTTAGCCCATTGTTCCGCAATCTTTTGATGCTCGGTCTGGGGAGGCTGCTGCTGAGCCTTGGGCTTAGCCTTTGGCTTCTGTGGCATCTTGAATGTTCGTAGGTCGGTATTTAAGAGTTAGGGAACGTAATCGCTATCGGATGGGAAGAATTGAGGCCAGGTTCAGGGCCATTGAGATACCCGAGCGGCGCAAGATTGATTAAACAAAAAAAAGAAGAAGGAAAAAGGAAAGGAAAAAAAGATTAAATGACGATGGTGGTCTCTGCTGTGAGGGACTTGAGTGTTTAGCAGAAGAGCTGTCGACCCTGGTGGATTGTTCAGTGGAGCTCTAATGGAGGAGAGTGGAGTAATTAGAATTGGATACTGACGACAGAGGGAGCTTCAACACCAAGCTCAGTATAAGCCAATCATTATCTCATGTTGTTAAGGTCTGTCCAAATATAACACTCAAATACAATAGCTTCACAGCAAACACACATCACACCAAGTTCACTATCATAATCACTTTTTTTTTTTTTATGAGAGAAGCGCAATTCTGAATTCATTATCGTTAATCCTTTGTGGATCCCTCCAAACTCTAGTAATAAGAAAGTTGCCATATATCAAGTTATCATTCTCAAGCCAATCAATTCGTTCATTGACATCAGTATCGTCCTCCAAGTCTATCTGCAAACATTGAAATCGATGTGATGTGACGTTACAAAATCCACAAATCTCCCTCCAAGAACGCCGCCCATGCTAGATAGATGCATATCTTTTCACCAACCAATCGCTCACCTGTCAGCTTGAAGTCGACAGACAAACGAGAGACACCAAACTCTCAGTCCACGGCCTTTTAGTCAAACATGTCGACATTGGTAGTGGCAGGTGGTTCCGCAGTAGGTCCGCTTGCACGTCTCCTTTCGAGTCGACGCCGTTGTCGTCGATTTTCTGCCGCGGCCGATCCATCAACTGGCCCTTCTCCAGCAGGTCCAGGGGGCGAGGTGTTGATAGATGGAGTGATGCCACTCCAAGTGCCATGGCTCTCAGCCAAACTAGACACTGTTTGGCCAAACTGGGCCGAGGTCCCGCCTGGCAATAGCGACGCCGGCGTTTGTGCCTGCGTGGGTTGTCCAGAGTAATACGCCGAGTCTTTACCTCGTCGTTTTTGCTTCGCGAATGAAGGGTTCGGGGGGGACAGAGGCGGCATGGCATCCTCCTCTTCAGCTCTTCGCTCGGCAGCGGTCTCAGCTCGCTTTTGGCTTGAGTCTCTTCGGTAACGTCGGCGGTACGAGGGAGACTCGATTCCAGAGATGCTGCTGGCAGAGTCTCTTCGGCCCCGTGCTGCCTTTGCTTCCTCCTCTGTAAGTCGTCGGAGGGTCACGTTCCTGTCTTTATCATCATGTACCTTCATCTTGACACTGACACTGGCTGGGGATGCATAGCGTTCATAACGCGAATCTTCCTCGCCTGGGGCAAGTCTTGATGTATCTCGGTCACCGGGCCGGCCTTGACGGGACCGCTGAGCCCGAGATCCTGGGGATATTCCTGAGGCCGTGGTTTCAGTGGGTGCCAGGATACCGTGGGGATCAGGTGGCATCGCAGGCATTGAGACATGCTCACTGCTGCGTCTCGAGTGGTTTCCTGCACGGCCGGCCACGGGTGGGAGATTTGATTGTGGGGGTAAAGTGCTCATTTCAGTAGGTGGGACGTAGTTACCTCGTGCAGGCCGGGGCTCAATGGTCGATTCCGACATCTCGGTTGATAGAAGCGTGTCCGTGGGAGGGTAGCCTGTTTGTCGACGTTCGATGGGCCGGCGGCTGTCTCGTCTCGTGGGAGAGTCGTGTCCGTCGCCGCCGGTAAACCTGGACAATGAGGTACCGGATCTCAAGTCCTCTTCATCACGTAAGCGTTGCTCTTCCTTTGCTGCCCTCCTGTCCGCCATTTTCTTCGCAAACCATCCGAAGCCAAGGCCACCTAGCAGTCCTTTCGCAAAACCACCACCAGATTTCTCAGGCGGTGGTCGTCGTGAAGGACTGACATAGGAAGAATAGTCTGACTCTTCGAAGAAGCTGCGACCTGAATTTGGCGGGTATCGTTTGCCTCGAGGGGTTACAGATGGAGGAGGGGAGCTCAGAGCAGTCTCGGTATAGCTTCCATCAGCGGCGCTCCGCATTTGCGACATTGCGGGAGGTGGAGGGCGATTTCCAGAGGGAGGGAGTAACGAAGTACGGGTGATATCGGGCTCTCTTCTATTATTGGGTGTCACATCGCTGGTGAAATCAGTCCTGGTAAAGTCAGTCATAGTGGGAGCGCTCGCGGTTGCGCGATGGCGTCTGGGTGTTTCAGTCGATACTGCAGAATACTCTGAGTAGTCTTCGTCGCGTGTGCGATTCTTTTTGGAGAACAGTTTTCCGAGTCCCAGGACGGCCAAGAACTTTGCGATCCCACCTCCGGCTCCAGCTCCGCCATTGTCCTTACGTGTTACATCGGAATACTTTTCCCCGGTACGTCCAGTGAGGTAGCTAGCTGATCCGGTCCTAGAGGGAAGGACTTCTGGTCTTTGGCTGCGATCAAAGGAAGGGGATCGACTTCGGACTCGACTTCCACTGTCTTGGTTCTTATTCTTGTTTCGTCCTCTGGCCAGGGCTGCGAGTCCACCAAGTGCGATAAACGGGCCTAGCCATTTGGCTTTGCTTTTAGGAGGCTCCGATTTGTACTCTGAGAAGTATTCAGACTCTGTATATCGAGTGCGTGTATCTTCTGTTGGCGCCAGCTCAGACCGCATTTCTGAGCGTGCTCCACCCATATAGTAGTCTCGGTGAGAAGCAGACCGCCAGCTCAAGATGAAATACAAAATAAAAAGGAAAAACATCCAGACGGCGTAGAGGATGAACAGGTAGAGTGGTGAGCCGTACAAGGTGAGTCCCAGGGGAACTTGAGTAATGCCCAAAAGGGCAATCGCTCGACCGAACCATTGGTGAATCATGATGCGCAATGAGACGGACTTGGCCACCCTTCGCACGATCCAACCGCCCATAAGCTGAACCAGAAATAGAGTAAATATGGCGACACCGATTCCATGATGGGGGTTCGTCAAGCTTCGTTCAGGCCCGACTGCGAAGTAGCCAAGGATAAAGAGAGGCACGAGCAACAACCCGGAAAAGACATTGAGTTGGCCATGGTATTTGATGGCCCAGCCAGGACGCCTCGAGTAGAATCTGGCAGTCATGACAGAAAAGGGGATGAGAAAGAGGAATATTATCGTTCCCAAAACGGCATGTGCTAGTACAAGGCCATGATATTGTGTAAGTGTGGAAAATCTGTTTCCCATGCCTATCAGCCAGTGTTAGTCGAATACAATTCTTGAACTCGAAGACGGGCTTGGATACCATTGTAACGCATGGTTTCATGGTTAAGGCCCTGTAAATTGGGGAGTAGAAATGTATTTTTGTCGAAGTCCCACGTTCCATCCCCGACGACTTGAGTATTTGAATCATAACTCACAGCACCAGGTGCAGAGAGTTCATCGGTTGCCGGCGCCATGATGGCGACGACAGTAAGGAAAGTTGTGTTTCAGGCGGGATCGGGATGTCTCGCGCGGTAAAGTTTCGAGGTAGTTTTGGCTCCTCGTAGCGTTTGGCGTGGTTCTTGTCTCGAGATCGGAATGAAGGAATGTTGTTGATGACCTCGCAGAACGCTTGTAGGTGTAGGTCGAGAAGCGAGGGCGATGTCGGATGTCTTAGGCTATGAGTTCTAGCGCAAACATCTTGCCTTGGATCCGCCGTAGTCGTAAAGTCGTAGAACTGGAGTCAAAGACAACTAAGAGATGCCTAGAGCCCAGGTTTGTGAGGTGTAGGTGAAAAGAAGCTACAAAAAAAGGTACGCAAGCCAAGCTCGAGGACTTGAGTCGTTCCGTTTGGGAGGGAACTCTTTCCCATCACCGTCACCGTTGCCAGTTGCTAAGGTAGGGATGGTTGGTGGGGAAACCGCGACCTAAGCTAGGCTAGCCAGCGCATACCATCTCATCATTCGTACATAGCCCGTACCTGCCAGGTTTGGGGCATTTCGAAGATATTTGTGGGTCAGAATATAGTGGGGCCGTCAGCGGTGAAGAACAACGGCCCGTTGAGTTTGGGACGGGAGGCTTCATCAATAGCCATTGTATTGGATGTGACGAGTGCAAATTCTATTATATCTTTTTGACTGGCATGGACTCAACTGAGTTATCGTTACACAAGCTAGGCAGTGCCTGAAAAACCTCGATCTTAGTTTGATTTCTAAAGATTTAGTCCCTCTCAGTACTCAACTATGGCTCGCCTCGTTCTTCACCGTCTCTGTGCTCGATCAGAGAACCCACATAGTACTTCTCAAAACTGCAAAGTACTTCGGCTCCGATCTGACACTTGTCAAGCTTTTCATCATGAGGCTGTTTGAACCACTAGGAGTTCACAGCCTGATGCAATATGCCCCAGGCCATGCGCTGTTACGACGTGTCGGCCCAAGTTCCGTATGATCCGTTGCGATGGTACCTGAAAAGTGTAGTCTAGGTTCCCATGATCTTGGGATGATGCTATTACCAAGTACGTAGTGTTCAACTCACTGACAAGTCAAGGCTTTTGGTTACCTGAGAGATGTAAAAATCTGAAGTCTATGTATGCTATTGTGCTGCCAGGATCTGCAAGGTCATGCAGCTAAGCTACCACAGAGTCACACCAAAGATCTCTCCACAAACAAAATGCACCGTTTATGCAGCCAAGAAATGCACAATTTGTTCCTTTCTTCTTTCGTCTTTCACTAACGAAGACCAGCTGATTAGTGAAACAATTCTTATGAAACCGTTCCTTGATGCTACCCCACCATTTCCTAGAACATGGCCTTTCACATGGGTTGTTGAAGGATTGGGACGAAATGTGCCAAGAAAGTAGAGAAACGCTCCAGAATCTCTTGAATTTTGGAGGCTTTTTTCTCATGATTATAAGTCCAAGTCCTTGTAATCTAAAGTCTGGAGAAAACATCTCTTGGGGCTGCCTCTACAGTCAAGAAGTCTGTTGTGTTTCCTCAGCGTAAATTACACCCATGTAACATCATTTATCTAAGACTTAATCCTGATCCAACAAACCAACTTACACGCACAGCCACAGAGCATCAAATGACAGTGGTGTGCTATGAGAGCATGAGCAATTTCCCTTATTATGTTACTAACGTGTGTTTGACTCGGTCAAGATGGCCTATAAGTGAAGAAAGACCTCGATACCAAATCCTATTCTTTGTTCTCTTCGTCATTGACATTTGCACAATTTGAGATGTTGAAAACTGCCTTTACCACGGCCCTAGTGGCTCTCACCACGTCTGCCAGCGCATGGCTCCCTAATACCGAACCTCATGCCATGAACGAGCGTGACAATGAAATCTTTGTATACCCTCTTCGAACAGACCCGAACAACAAAAGGTGGCTTCCAGCAACCAAAAAGATCCGAGGAGTGAACCTCGGGTCCCTCTTTATCTATGAGCCCTGGATCGATAGCCAAGAATGGGCCAACACAGGTTGTGAGGGAGAAAAGTCCGAATTTGACTGTGTCTTGAACAAAGGGCAAGATGTTGCAGACAAGAACTTTCAAGCTCATTGGCAACGCTGGATTAATCAAACCGATCTCGACGAGATGTTGAGTTATGGTCTCAACACTATTCGCGTGCCTCTAGGATATTGGCTAAAGGAAGACCTTGTTGATACTTCAGAGCACTTCCCCAAGGTACGTGAATCATTTCCTGGTATGCTGTGGCTAACATTTGGAGGGTGGGTTGGAATACTTGACTCAGCTCTGCGGTTGGGCAAGCGACCGAGGGTTATATCTCATTCTTGAGTAAGTCTTTCGAAAGGATCGCAACTCCTACTAACTGTAGAATTAGCCTACACGGTGCCCCCGGTGCCCAAGAACCCAACCAGCCCTTTACGGGTCAATATGCTCCTACAGTTGGGTTCTACAACGACTATAACTATGAGCGTGCGGTCGAATGGCTCGAGTGGATGACCGACGTAATCCACACCAAGAAAGAATATCGCAATGTTGGCATGCTTGAGCTCGTCAATGAGCCGCTCAACTGGGACAAGGCGGTTGATTCGTTGCGAAAGACCTATTACCCCAAAGCCTACAGTGTACTTGGTATCCTACTGTTGACGTGATCCAATTCTGACCATTCGTAGGTAATTCGCAAGGTCGAGGATAAACTTAAGGTCACCAGCAACAATCGTCTTCATATCCAAATGATGGGTTCTCTATGGGGTAGCGGGAAACCAACCGAGTTCCTCAGTGATACCTCATTCACGGCTTTCGATGACCATTTATACCTCAAGTGGGATACTAGTGTTGAGGTTTCCCATGAAGCATACATCAAGAAATCTTGTTCCGATGATCGCAACACTGACGGTCCAACGATCGTTGGCGAATGGTCACTAGCTGTGCCCGATGATGTTGAGAAGACTGATGCTTGGAATCCTCTGACTCAGAAGGAGTTTTACACCAAGTGGTTCTCTGCTCAGGTGCATGCATATGAAAAGCATACTCTCGGATGGGTCTTTTGGACTTGGAAGGCCAATCTTGGCAATGACTATCGTTGGTCTTATAGAGGTGAGCTCCAATTTCCAAAAACATGCGACACGACCACTGATAATAACAGATGCTGTGAGAGCTGACGTAATTCCCAAAGACCTCGACTCCCTTCCCAGCGTTTGTTGAAGAACTACATCTTGTGAGCTTGAGAAAAGACGATGCAAGAACTGTTGATGCTATTGATTAAGATTGGCTGTACTTATTTTATCTAAAGCCCGATTAAATCATCGCTATATAAGACTGAACTGACTTTACGACTATCTACCAATAAACCTGTGCTCCAATGAAGAAACGTAATTACCTTCTCAATACTAGCACCAGCCACGATGCCAGTCGGTATCCAGCAATGATGGAAATCATAATGCCGACATTGCGTCCCATATGTCCGTTTGAATATCCATACTGGTTTAGCACAGCCTGCCCGTCAATTTCACACTGATCTGCCAGGGCTGACTGATACATGCAGCGGCACCCATCACCACAGCTGTAGACTCGATCGGCAAACTCGTTGACCATCATACCCTCGAACACATACTTCTGATAATCCCAGTAGTGAAAGACGTATTTGTAGAAGACGTTAAGTATAGTTGGAGGCACCATGAAGCCACCAACAGACATCCACAGACCGTTCGCAAAGGCCACCAGTGCGAGAGAGATTACGAAGCTGGGGAACAGGGATGTCATAAAGACAACTAGTGACTCCGCAGCAAGCAGATCGAGGAACAGCCACAGAACCCAGGTGAAAAAGGCCTTTGCAGTTGGTTGAAAGTTGGAAAGCCAGTATGAGATGACTGAGAAGAGAATAGAAATAAGAAATAGGTAAGGAACGCCGATGAAGAAGTTGGATATGATAAGTTCTGCTGCTCCATAAAGGCCATTGTGGTGCTCTTTGACGTATTGAAGACGATCTTCAATAAAAGCAGGGACGTAAGCCACTGCCATGAAACTCATAAAGGCTGAGCCGAAAAAGATGGCGTTGATGAATGGCTGGATTGACTCTTGCGCAGGGTCGAGCCTCACCCAGACAGTTCCCATCATGATGGCAAGACCAAGATACATGGCGATACGAATGCCGTAGGCCACGACATCCCGATAACTTTTGATAAAACTTCGATGGAGAAGCGTAAGCGTAAGACTGAACATGCCGGGCCTCTTCTCAATTGCATCGACATTCCAGTCACCACCCGAAGATTCGGCAGACTTGATTGCGGTGTTGACTTCACTGGCTTGACGTGAGTTTTGCCATGCAGCTTGAAGTGTTTCCAAGTCTCTCGATGCTTCGCCTCTATCCTGGGCGAAGTCAATGTTGACCAGCTCAAGAAGATGCTCGGCAGGGTTGACATATTGAGGTAGCGGAGATCCAACTCCGGCGTAGTACGCTGCAACACTGTTTACAGGCCCGAAGTAGTGGGTCTTTCCGCCAGATAGGAGGAGCAACTTGTCGAATAAGTTGAAGGTTGATGTGGATGGTTGATGGATAGAGCAGATGACGATAAGGTTGTTGCGCTTGGCCACGTCGCGAAGATACTTGACAACTTCTAAACTGGCAGCTGAGTCGAGACCACTCGTAGGTTCATCGAGAAAGAGAAGCTTGGGACTAGTGATGAGCTGGCTCGTAACACCGACGCGACGTTTCTGACCACCTGAGATACCCTTGCGAATAGGCGTTCCAATAAGGGTATTGGCTTGTTCGACTAGACCGAAGGACTCGAGGAGGTTGTTGATGCGGACGATTCGTTCTTTCTTGGACAACGAGCTATTCAAGGTCAGTCGCTATGTAGAAGCTGAGTATACTAGACCCCTACCTTGAGCTGGCGAGCCGCGATGAGAACTCGAGTGTTTCTCGAACAGTCAACGAGCCAATGAGAGCATCTTCCTGTTCGACAAAGCACGAAACCTCTCTAAACTCAGCAAGTGATAAATGGCTCCCGTTGATGTTGACTTCTGCTTCGACACTGCTAGCATTCGTTGGACGGCGTGCTAGAACGTTAAGAAGTGTTGTTTTTCCGCAACCTGAGGGACCCATGAGGGCGCAAATCTCGCCTGGAAATCTCATCAGCATGGTATTACTGAAGAATGGCGGATCACCACGAACCTGCTTCGACTATGCCTTCGACATTATCGACAATTGCCTTGGGCTGTTTTGTTTCTCTGTCTTTGACTGTTACAGTGACGTTGCTCCAAGTGAAATTCTTGATTGTGGTATTGAGAAGATGTTTCTCTGCGACAGGACGTTGCTCTGAGTCCATGCTGTTGTCCAGGTCAGACAACTTACGTACTGTCATTTTGATGGCTTCACGGTTAAGTAGTAGGGATAATAAAGGGGTTTAGAGAGCACTGGTGAATATATCGATTGATTGTTTTGGTGATGTCGAGAAAAGACAACTTGCATCTTGCCTTCTTATATATGAGGAAACACTGCAGTCATCAGGAGAAATCAATTTGAGAGGACAGAGGAAAGACTGTCTCATCTTTCGGCGTCTTGACTATAGCCCGTGCCATGCACCAATTTTCAGCTCAAGCAAAGGGTGCGCGCGACTGGTAAATTCTGATTGCTTACTCAAACTCCGCCACTACCATTTTGGGACTTTGAGCTGACGTAGGTATGTATGTATTGCTGCTTTCATTGCTCGACGGCCTGTTAAAGCTCAATAAGTCTCCGAATGGAAGCGGACGATAAACAAGAAGCAGATGAGAAAGACCGATATCCGAGATCCGGTTCATCTCTATCATATCGAGGTCTCTCTGTATAGTGATCAACTGCCGAGTTATCAGATAATCGCATGCTTACAGGTGATGAAATTGGATCCATACAAGTCCATGCATGTCAGCAATCTCGGGGTCTAGATTATTTCTTTTCGTATTACATACCAATGCATGTGTATTCAGCTTCTGAGTAAGATTTCACCCAGTTCCTGAATCCGTCCCGACTTGTTGGCTCGTTCATGTGATTGGCTCGTGATAGCTTAATTCCCGAGTAATAGGGCTGAATCTCGACCAGGGTCGCCGACGAGCCGAAGACTCGACATCACCGAGGGCCGTTTTAGACGGCGACGGGCAAGAATATAAAGCTTATTCTTGATCTACATTAGAAATCCAGTGTCTCTGGCATCTGAGATTCAAGCCGACTTATCCGGTATTCCTCTTCTTCAACACAGCATTCTCAGTCTCAGAGATGGGTATCCGACATATAGATGCCATTGGATGTCGGGAATAACATGTATCCTCAATGTCCAAACAGGGCTATAATACTCTGTACATAATAATAGTCTAACTACTTCTCATTACATAAACATTTTGCATCTATAGATCTTGTTATTACAACAATGCATCAAAGTCTCTCTGGTCGAAGCCAGCAGCGAAAACGCCAGGCTTTAAATCAAGTTCCAAGTACAAAGTGTTCCTAGAAGCCCAGTAATGTTTAATTCCATTGCTTGTTCCCAGGATCGGCCCAATGACCTATCATACCAGGCACAACCTGCATATCCTCAAACTCATGAATCATAGCGTCGTCTGCCGCAATCTTCTCCATCGCTTCATCATGGGTCATACTGATCCAAAACTGGGGCAATATCCTGTGCTGCTTCTTGACCTGGTAGATGCTTCGAGCCATGCTCTTCACAGAGCTACTCTCTCGCTCTGAAGCGCTCCATACCAAAGACATCCGTGAGAGGGCACCAATGTTGAGGCGGAGCACCTGGCGTAAATTGTTCTCGGTATCGGGTGTGAATATAGCCCATCTGTTGAGGTGGATTATAGATGACATTGTCACCACGTAACTGAAGAAGTGACTGTGAGAAAGTAGGGAGACACGATGAGTGACAAGCTTGCTGATCTCTGTCGCGGCTTGTATTATGTTCTTCGTATGATTGTTGAAGTCGTCTACTGACGAAACAGAATCGTATGGGTCGGTTTGGTTGCTTGACTGGTTCAATATTGAGTTCAGCTGTGAGTATGGTTGATGAAGGAGAATCGACGTAGCATGAGTTATCATGTGAGCTTGAAAGAACATCTCATCAAAATGACCATATTGCCGTAAAACTTCTGCCTTTGACTTGGGTAAGCTGACTCGCCAACTCGTCAACATCGTCTGGATATTTCTGAGACTTTCGTCGTCGGGTCCAGAAACGGGAGGAATTCTCAAGAGTCGTCCGAGGTTTTGAGCCGCTTGGATTCGATACGCGAAAGAGGAAAACTCGTGGTTTGTACCGGAGAAGTCACTCTCATTCATATCCCTGAGATACATTGGCTCGGGAATGTCCTACAGAGTCAAACAGGTCAGAGAGATTCTGCCATATGAGGAAATTGATATCTTACACCAGACAGATATTCATATTCCTCGCAAGGCAAGGCCACATCAGAAGCTACGTCGAACAGAAAAAAGTTCGTGCTTCGATGGACTCCAGCGATTAGCCCGTCCACAATGAAAAGTTCCCACCACGTCCTCCTCCAACTCTCTTCCATCATCGGAATGCCTCTCCCGTAAGCAGTCGCATATGATCTCGTATTGAGACCAATATCCACAGAGATTCTCTCGAGTCCAGTTAAAATTTGTCGAGCTTGTTCCTGTTGGCCTTGTCCGTCCAACCCGATCAGAAGAAGTAACAAAGCCTGTACAAGGAACCCATCTTTTCGACGACGCGGCTCGTAGATGAGTTGATGAGCTTCCTGGAAGAAACGGCCCCGTTCTGCACATGCTGGAATATGCAATGAGCCGATCCAGCGCATTACAGCGAGTACGGGCATCACAGAACTCTCGTGAGAGGTCACCAGAAGTGACTCTTTCGGCAACACAAAAGGATGCGCTGCATGGAAATGGTTGTAAAAAGAGTCTATACAGCGTTCGGGCAGAGTCAGTGCAGGGACATGAGTCACGACGTGTTCATGCTGTGGACTCGTGAACAAGTTGAGCATATCAGTTGGTGTATCTGTTGTATCGTACGGCCCGAAGAAAGACATATCGCTCTCCATACTGTTGCTAGCGTCCAAGGCAGGGTCGAGAAAAGGTGTCGACAATGGTGAGTTGAACATGTCGTCGCTCATAGTGGGACTCAGAAATAAGGACGAGCCTAGTGAAGCAGAACGTTCTGGTCTTGAAGTCACTGAGCTTTCGCCACTACGTGTTCGAGTTCGAGCTGGAGATACGCCATGTTTCTTGCTGGACTTTTGAACGGTGTTTCTTCGGGGGCCTTTGTAGCCCCGTCTTGAAGCCACATAGACACATTCAGAACCAGAACTTAGACAACGAGAACAAGGATTTACACCATCGCATTTCAGGTGTCTTCCCCGCTAAGAGAGAAATGATGTTAACATTGGTTCTGCCTCGTTATAATAGAGAGTGCTTACACAAGCCAGACAAGCAGCAGGGACAGAAGTGACACTCATGCGACTACTCTCAGCTGTTGTAGACGTTGATCCACAAGGTGAAGCTCTCCCATCGACACCAGAGCTCGGCGAATTTGAGTTGGAGGACAGTTCATCATTTCCCGAGTATGTATCTTCTCTGTTTGAGTTTGAGGTTGTCTGTTGGAATGAGTTTCTGGAGCTCATCGTCGGAGAATACCACATGTACGATGTGTTGAGAGGGTCAGAATAGAATGAATAAGGTTGAGGAGAGGGAAACGGCGAGGAGAACTCGGAATGAGTCCCAGAGAAAGTCTTCCTTCTTTCGTCCATTGATGAGTGCCTCTTTGAGTATTGTTAGTGGTTTCAAGAGAGGAATCCAAGTTTCGATATAAGCCAATAGTGGGTATTTCGAGATTGAGGCGTTGCCGGTAGTTGATTTAATGATGGGACTTGGGCCCCAGGTGCTGACTGTGTCTTAGTCGAGTTCAGATCTTGAATGCCGCTTTCTAAAAGAAGGCGGCCGCTTGGCTTAGATCTATAAGTGAACCTTGCTAGGGCGCCAAAGACAATATCTCTCTGAAGGGCGCAAGTGATCCAAGGTGAGGATGTTTGTTGAATAATCAACTCCCACTTGAGTTGCCTGCCTGTAGAGACTTGAGAGGGAAATGGAACCTGCGAAGAAGATGGAAGAAGATTAATAATACTTCGAAACGAATACGCTTCTGCATGGCCTGCCTGTTATAGATATCCTTCCTCAGGCACAGTAACAACGTCATGTCACTGATGAACGAGCCGAATCTCCGAATGATTTCAAAAGCAACCCTGGTACCATGTCCAAATAGGACATTTAAGCGCCAGTCTCGATATCATCATGCTTCACTCGGAGGGCTATGAACGGAACCCGGCATTTCCATCATCGCAAACCGTGTACAGCCAAGCATCTCTCTTACAAGGACCATCTTCAGCCCTAGCACTAGCAAACGGCAGTAGTTCAGGGATCACGGAACAAGTAACTATTTGAGATTGGGGGTTATACTCCCTACTCCATACTCTCTCCTCCATCCACCTCATTCTGCCACTTGCATCATTCGCTTGCTGTTGTCATTGTATTCGCTTGTGCCGCACGGATTCAAAGATGACAGGGGTAAGCTTGGTCCGACCTCGAAATGCAGACAGAGACTCATGTCAGCCAGTAAGGTTAACCAAACTAGCGGACGCCCGCCCAAACTGTCGGTGCCACATGTTGAAATGGTGCAACGCTCGTTTATTAGTTGACTGTCTAGCCTAGAGGAGGCAAGAAAACTCAAGGACCTCAGACCTCTATCCTGGGAGATGAAAATATTTGAATAACTGTAGCCTAAGCTTGGAGAGTCTTTACTAAGTTTATTTCAACACCCCCTGCTGAAGCCTCAAGTTTCTTTTGCCTTGCCTTGTGAAGCACATTTTAAAGAGGCTAGTCACAATTACTAAGTAAACCCGAGTCTTTAACATGGGACTAAGTTATCTCCAGGAGCTTATAACCACTAACTGCGGGCGTTATTTTTGAGAGCTGGGGCTACCAGCTCAAGGGTGTGTCTAATAAGTGAATGGCAGCTTCGACATGGGCCAATCAGGTCAGTCAGCTCGTACAAGATGATCCATTTCTATAAACGGCCATGCAGGTTTCATTGCTTCAGAATATTGATGAGTGAACAAGAGAGAACAAGAGAGAACAGCATGTCACTTACTTCCCGTTTAGACGATCCTCATCCCATTCCAGTACCGAACATGATGCAGCATGCACGCCTTTGCCGCATCCCGACGTTGTCGGGCTTGGCATACGAGAAGGACAGGGGTGAGAGGTATTTGCATTCTTTTCGTCTTGACCTCGTGGCTGCGACATGTCTGTGGGTGTGAAGGCCGGCACTCATACATCCCGGCCACACTGCCTCGACGTCAAGTCTAGCAACTATATGCGAGTCTAACAATACTTTGAGGCTATCGTCGTGCTTATGGCTTCACCCAAAGGTCTAATTCTAAAACCTTAGTTCTTCGTACCAAAGAGCATACCATTGCATAGCATCATAACTGGGTGGCTGAAGTGCTGTTATTACCCAAGCTTTTGCTAAGCTAATCTTGCATTCACCAGAGGCCAGGCAATGGTACAGCTTGTCAGGTGTGTGGGTATCCTCCCCAAGCCCTTACAAGGCACCGGAAATCTTGTCGGCAAGGCGATGCAACGCTGCGAGGTCCATCTCTGCGGAAGTTCAAGGCCGCGGAGGTGGAAGTGGGAGTGGAAGTGGGAGTCGACTCAAGCCACGTTTTTACGCTGACCTGAGCCAGTAAGCTACGCCATTCTAGAACTGGCTTGGAAGATATCTCTACCAAAAGTGATGAATTGCGGCCCGCAAGCGGTGTTGCGGCATCTATCACGGACCGTGTACCCGGGATATTGGATGGCTTACTGAGAGCTGATGAGGATTAACTCCATAATTAGTAAGGATTAGAAGACGTTGACAGGAACTTCCAAAAATACAATTGGTCTAACTCGACGCGGAATTTGAGAAATGACGTATTTTATTTCCCGCAGGCTGACTCACAAGATGGTTCAAGCTGCCAACATCAACCTTAAACAAACATCCAACCATCACGTAGGTAGGTGTAGCTTGGTGTTTAGCATGTCGGAGAAGCCGTCTGCATGTAACATCCGGATCTACAGCTACAATCCGAGTTAAATCCTAACGAATCATATTAAAGCTTCTGGTGACAGGACATTCCATATTAAGTTAAGCTTAAGACATGGGTCTGGAGAAGCTGAACAAGAAGTGCTGTAGGCAACCGTTTACTCAAGTCCTGTAGGCGGTCTGCTTAACAATTTCCAACTCAGGTTTCAGAGTAATGCAACATGACTGGCCTCAGGACTTTCGAATCAGTTCTCACCTTTGCCAAACTACCGGCGTTAAGAAGATCATGCATGAAGCGGACGCGGAAGTGGCAGTTGCTTAAGGACCCTGGTCTCGAAGGATTCGTTGTACATCCGCTCCATGGCAATTCGGGTCCTTTCGGCATTTATACGTCCCTTACTCATGGTAACGGCGTTGCTTACACGACACAACACGACACGGCGGGTGTCGCTAATACGAAAAAGTGATCGACACGATAGATAGACGAAGAGTGCACGAGTCAATTGCAGCCCTATTGAAGGATCCGACCGACTCGACAATTGTTGTTACAGGACGAATACCATTGGCCGCATTTACGGATTTCCATATTCGACATCAATTAACCAGCATTTGATCCAAATCATCGTCTTTCTGTCTCTCCCTTCTATCTCCGGGCTGCTTATCATAGCTCCCACCAATCATCACCTCATCCCAACCTCGCATGATCCCCCGCAGTGTCAAATACGTCCATAATTTTAGCTGCTGAACCACCCAGCGAGTGACAAGAAGTCACTCTATCACATCCTTCTCAGCCAGTTCGTCGGCCGCCTCATACATACCCTGCTCAACCGCACAGCCTCTTTGCCC
>JAAQRH010000667.1:0-19371 GCA_013186785.1 Fusarium pseudonygamai | reverse complement strand
CTCTCTCTCTTCCTCCTCCACATCCCGATGGGGATTTAATCACCCTATACTTGCAATCTCGGCAATTGATTGATGAGAAGTCTAATAAATATATAGATAACTCACACTTGTCCCAGAATGGGTATGTTTCTTTGAACGGTTCTAGACAATTGCAGCTGACATCATGAAAGCCAGTCTAACACCTGTTCACTTCTTCTCCCATGGATCTACCATGATGCTGGGAGAAGAGTCCGAGTCTGCCGACTACTGGAAAAAGGCGGGTGATCAAGCATTAGCCAACAACATCAAGGGGATCATCATGATGGTACGTCTCTCACCAACTCCGACAGTAATCAATTGACTAATTGCTTTAGGGCGCTCATTGGGACGCTGAAGGCGATCGCATGCAAGTCGCCATGAACCCCAAACCAGGCAAATCACCCGTCGCATACGTCCACCCGTCAAAATACGTCGACTACGAGCTCAACCCCGATCTCGAGACCGGCGAGCGCTGCATCTCCCTCCTCAAAGACGCCGGCTTCAACGTCTCCGGCAACACAGAGTTCGACTGGATCCACGACACGTACCTCATCCTCATCCGCATGTTTCCCAATGGATGCCCCCCAACAACACTAATCTCCATGAACGCGCGCTTCGATCCTCACTACCACATGCGCGTCGGCGAGACTCTGCGTCCCCTGCGAAAAGAAAATTATCTCATTATTGGTTCGGGCGGTGCAGTGCATAACTTGTATCGCAACATCTGGGCGCCGATTTTGTACTACTCTGATAACTTTGCGCAAGAGAAACCACCTGAGGCGTGGGCCCTGGAGTTTCGACAGGCTGTTGAAGATGTCATCAAGAACAATAGTGGACCGAAGTTGAGGCGCGCGATGACGAGGTTGATGAAACATCCTTTCTATAGAGACGCTCATGCTACGGATGATCACTTCATGTCGGCGCTTTTTGTGGCGGGTGCGGTTGGGGATGAGGAGGATGAGGGTGTTTATGGTGAGCTCAAGGCTGAGACTTGGGAGTTGACGAATATGTGTAATAGCCAGTTTACTTTTGGATCATGGCCGAGGACACTTGCGACGGCGGCGGCATAAGGAGGTTTGTTTCAGCAGATTGTTAAGAATTGTTGGTTTACAGCGTGCGATAAATAAGAGATTGATTGATATGAATGTTTGTTCAAGACGTGTACTTGAGTTGATTTAGCGACGCAATTAATTATGTACATGTAGAATCGTCCTTATTAGATTGCCATTTCTGGCACGAGCCATTATCATTCCTCCGCAGACCATATTAAGCCTATAGTACCCTCGGAGTATAGCAGATTTAGCTAGAGATCTGTAACAGGGTTAGTTAATTGTGATTGCCTCGCTATTAAGTGTATCAACTCACCTCAATGATGGCAGGTCCAGCAGCGACGGTGTCATCAGAGACAACATCCTTGCAACCAGTAAGGACAACATAAGTCTGTCCAGCAAAACCCTCAGGAATCTCAACAGAGAAACCACCATCAACAGCCTTGGCCTCAACAAAAGTAGGTCCAGTGACAGCGATGAAAGCAGCATAGACACTCTGGCCCTTGGCACCCTCAAGGGTATAACCAGGAGTCTGGAGCGTAACAGTGCTACCAGTCTTGATCTCACTACCCGAAGCAGCAGCAGTCAAAGCAGGGAAGGCCTTGACGGGCAGAGCAGGGTTCTCCTTGGGGCATCCTGTGATGAAGCCCGAGGCAAGGGAGTACACCTCGTTGTAGCTCAGGGGAGCATCGAAGGGCTGGGCGAAGGGGACTTGCTTGAGAGCGCCGCGGATGTAGGATGAGTGACGAGCCTCGACGGTGAGGATGGAGCCGGCGGCGGTGAGGTAGGTCTTGCTCATGATGTCGGCTGCGGCGCCGAGATAGGCTGAGACGCCGACGCCTTCGAGGACGGAGGCGGTTGCGAGGAAGGTCTTGACGTCTGTGACGCCGAAGGAGTATGTGCACTCCTCAACGGGTGTGACGCCGGCAGCTAGAGATGTCAGTACAATCAAGTATTGCATGTACAGTAGCGAGACTTACCCTTGAGAGCCTTGGTGATAAAGTCAACATGAGCAGTCTCATCAGAGGAGACCTTCTTGATGTTGTTGTAGAATGTAGAGTCATATCCAGCATCCGCAAAATCCTTCTCAGTGAAGTTGGAAAGACCTTGACGGTAGAAGTTATCCTCGAGATGCTCGAGAGTAAGAGCGTAGTTGAGGATGACTCCGTCGTTGATCGCAGAGGCACGCTTCTCAATGACAGGAGCGGCAGAGGCAAGGCCAGCGGCCAATAGAGGGAGGGCAGTAGAGAAGTACATGATGACTAAAGGTCTGTATATATGTTTGATAGAAAGAAGGAGATTGCTGATAGTCTGAGGGAGTGAGTTGGATGCATCAGGTAGTAGATATGTGATTGTTTTATCACCAGTCCAAGTAGATATACTTACCCAACAACTACTAGCAACATCACATTAGGCCCTCATGATGCCTCGACTTCAATTGTGAATAATATCCCCGCCCTCGATCCGCAGCCTTAATCTCCCTTAGACTCACAACATAACGGTTCGGCATCTCAACATTCCGCTCCGATCTCCCCGCCGTCCAATCTCCCCCAGAGCTAACAGGAGCCGAAATCCAAAAGTATCGCACCGCCCAAATTTCAGCCCTAAGAAACATCCATCTCAAACAAAAAACAAGCCCCTAATTGCCGAATCAAGACGTCATGGTTCAAACAGATTACCAGATCGGGAACGTTTCGATGATCGTCAGGTCGGCAACTCCTGAACCCGTAGACGATAGTTCGAAACTAGTGCTGCCCATCATTCGTGCGCTGTTTTCTAATTGTGGGACGTTTGGATCTCGGATGGCGCTGGTTCCGTGAGCTAGAGAGGATTGAGATATAGTTTGGGTTTTGGTGAGACATGGCTCGGAATATTCACCATCCGGTCAACATCGCGTTTGTTTTAGTTCAATAATTGTAGTAGTTTTGTTGGTAGTGTAGATGGTGTTGCGCTTGTATAGTATGTCTTAGGCTGAGATTTGAGGAAATTTGGTGTTGATCAGGGGAATTGGTAATCTCTCCGAGCAGCCGAAAGTCTTCGGGAGGAGTTTGGTCCGTGGAATTGATAGTCATTGTTGGTAGAGAAGCTGGAAAGACGGCATTAATTAACAAAGGTTGGAGTGCAAAGACATTCCCGTTTTTATTAATCAGTTTTGTGTTTTATTTGCTTGGATTCCCCGCCAAGTCGTTTCTTGTCAAATTGTCTAAGCCTACTATTCACTCTTTGATTTCACTCATTCATAAACGCAACCATGAAGTTCACTCTCATCGCTGCTCTCGCAGGTAAATATTTAATCTAAGCAGTTATACATTCGACAGCTAACAGCCATGCAGTTCTCTCCGGAGTCCACGCTGCCGACTCTGCATCTACAACAATCACCTGCAGCTCTTGTCCCTCGGCCGTAACGACCCCTGATATCGTCACACGATCCGCTCTCCCTACTAAATCTTGCACTGAGAAGCCTTTGGCGGTTGTGTCAATGACAAAGGGAGGCAGTGGAGCTGCTGCACCTACTGGTTCGGGCGCCGCTTCTACCCCTACCGCTCAGGTCCCCGTGTCTGGAGCTGGTATTAAGAAGGGCAGCGTTGGTGGAATGGCTGCGGCGGCTGTAATGGTGGCTGTTTATATGCTCTAGTCTTTTGTGTAGTGGCCAATGGCGGGTATACCAGTGTCGGGCGAGCTTAATATTCTATGGGTACTAGTTTTATATAGTGGTGTATGAGCAGCATGCTGCACATGTAATACCGAGTCGTGTTTATGGAGGAAGACTACTTGACTTTCGCACTGAATCGCAATTGATATTTTGGATCCAGGCAAAGTCTAATCTATTATGCTGTTTTATGTGCTATCTAGTTGGGAATCACGGGAAGAGTGATATAGTTTTGTTGACGAGGACCAAAGTGGATATGGTTCGAACCTTGGAAGACCTCAGGTGATCTAAAACAAATTAGCAACGAGCTTCAAAATCTCAAGTATTCATGCTTACCTGTCAACCGGGTCGTTGTGCAAGAAAATACCTGACCCCTGAGTATCCCCCGACGACACCTCAAACACCAACTTGCCCCCCTTATCAACGATAACATTCGTAGGCCAGACCTCAATGTCAACGCCATAAACCTCACCCTGTATCACAGGCTGAACATCCTTGCTAGTGTAGTTTCTATGAGGAAGCCACTCGCGATGTTTAGGATGTTCCGAATCAACCTTGCGCAGCGACACGCGAAGCCAGCCCTTTGTCAGGGGGACGGGATCACCTGCTGTGCCAGTATAGAAGACTTCTTCCCCTGAGGGGTCGAAGTGGCGGAGTGTGACAAATAGATCAATGTCACTGGGTGTAGGGCCGGAGGGATCAGGGGAGACTGAGACATTGAGATGAGCGACAACGTGGCCCGTGATCTCTGTCTCAGCCTCAAAAGCAGGAGTTGAAAACTGCACCACCTCAGGCTTCTCCAGCGTTCCAAGCGCCTTGTAGGTAATCTTCTTGCGGTCTGTCTTGGGCTCATCCCAGGTAAGACCTTGTTCAGGTGTGAGGAAGAGCTTCTTGTACTGGGTTCTCGCGATAGGCCACTCGCTCTCTTCCCTTCGAGGATAAGCCTTTTCCTTCTCGGCGTCGTTGAAGCCAACGTTGCCCTTTCGAAGAACGAGACTTACAGGAGCGACCTTGCCTTCTTCAGACCAGCCAACGCGGTCTTCGCCTTTGAGGAAAGCGTCGAGGAAACTTCGCTGAATTTCAACTTCTTCCTCGTAGTAGAAAGGGAGATCGTGACGACCTGTGATGAGGCGGAGATACTTGAACTTTGAACCAGCGTGGATGTATCCCTCAATGTTGCCACGGAGATGGAGAAGAATACCGCCCCAGTTGCCAACTGATAGAAGAGGGACTTCAATATCGCCCATGTCGTACTCCTTGGAAGCGTAGTAGGCTTCATCTCGGAAGCGGTTGACTTGATTATCGATAGTCTGATCCTGTCTGTTGGCCTCGAGCTCTTCTTCGGGTAGATCACCCTCGATAGTATCAGGACCCCAGTTCCTAGCATTTCTCCCAGGTCGACCATACTGATTCGTGATGACCTGGCGATTCCACCAAAATTTGATAAAAGCATTTGATAGAATTCCGCCGTGTCGGCACCGATCGCGGTAATAATCTGACATGCCCTCCCAGGGAACAATAGCACTTAGACCCTTTGGTTTGCGGGCTGCGACGCGCCATTGACTTCCGGCGTAGTAACTGATACCGAGAAGACCTACTTTGCCAGATGACCAAGGCTGTTCAGCGGCCCACTCGACGACATCGAAAAAGGCTTCGCTGGTGCCTCGTGACATGGTATCAAGCTTGCCGGTCGATTGGCCGAGACCTCGCTCATCAGCGCGGACGATGGCATAGCCGTGCTTGGTCCAGAAGCCAGGGTCTGGAGTTTCCCATGCTGAGTGCTGGGATTTGTGCTGAGGATTCACCTCACTGAAGGACTTGGGATGGAAGCTACCATAATGTTAGCGGATATTTGTGAGTAGAAGAATTGAACTCACTCTTGATACCAAATGTCCTTTCCGTAAGGGCCATATGTGACGAGAACGGGAACCTTGTCAACACCCTTGGGCCGATAGACATTAAGTCTCACCAAACCATCGCCGGCCTTGAGAGGAACAGTAGCATTCTGTTCAAAGATGTAAGGAAATGACTCCTCATCCACAGTATGGATATCCTCCTTGATAGCGTTCGGCATTGTAATATCGTATAATGAAGATAAATTGAGATATGCTAAGACCAAAACCAAAAAAGCCCTTGCAAAATATCGTATGTCACGCCCTATTTCACTTCACTCCCAGTGGACTACTCCCCCTCAATTGCACCATATTTCAATTCCTCGCCGAAATGTTCCTTCGGTTGAGACCCCAACTTTTTTGTGTGGAGGGTTCCGATACGGGGGTCGATCGGTTACGTGGGGCCGAGACCCGAAACGCGCAAGACCCCAGAATGCAAAGTGAGATCGGGGACTTGGAGGAGATGGGACGGGGAAAGCGGGAGAATCTGGGGAAGGGCGATCATGGGATGCTTTGGAGAGTCTGGGGTTTATTAGGTTCAGAGCTGCACGAAATCGTTACATCGTTTGGTCATATACATCATCGAGGACGCTCTTGTTGAGATATTGGACCGTATTATTCAACGCAATCATGACTCAAGATACGGAAACAAGACCTTTGAACATTCTCATTGTCGGAGCAGGTAATTCTATTAATCTTGGAGCACTTATCGTGAGGAAATGCTGACATTTCAGGCATTGGTGGTTTAACCGCTGCGCTTGGTCTCCGCCAACAAGGGCACAAAGTAACAGTAGGTAAACTCTATCATGACGATACCCACTTTGACTCATACTCTGTGTCTTAGCTATTCGAGAGATCGCAACTGGCGAGAGAAGTCGGTGCTGCTATTCACGTGGCTCCCAACAGTCATGGACTTTTGAAGCGATTTGGTGTTCATCCCGAGACTTTTGGCGCGAATCGCGTTGAGGGTGTAAGTTTTACAGTCATCCAATGACGTGAACTACACTGACACTCCCAGGTCACCGAGTATACGCATGGTGGACACCTCAAGTTTGATAACCACCTCAAAGGACCACTCTCAGTTTGGGAGCACGTATGTTACTAGGTATCATTTCTGTAGCAATCGCTAACAGCATACAGCCATGGGTTCTTGCGCATCGCGTTAGTCTACACGAAAACCTCAAGAACCAAGCAACCTCCAGCGAAGGCCCCGGAACACCAGCTATTCTCAAAACCTCTAGCCCAGTAGTGGATGTCGATCCCTCAACGGCGACTGTCAAGTTTGAGGATGGCACTTCAGTATCCGGAGATTTGGTTCTTGGAGCCGATGGCGTCAGCGTAAGAAGCCCAATCGTATATTATACATCTGGAAGTTAACAAGAAACAGTCGATAACGCGTTCAATCGTGACAGGCACAGATATCAAGCCCTATGGCTCTGGAAAGAGCGCTTTCAGATTCATGATTCCCCATTCCAAATACCTCAATGACGAAACAACCAGGCCTTTCGCCGAGCGCACAGGCACAATGACGATGTGGGTGGGTGATGATCGAAGAATTATCATGTATCCTTGCTCCAACAACACTGTTATGAACTTTGTGGCCATTCATCCGAGCAGTATCACCTCCGGAGCAAACAAGGGATCTGGTAAGTCGCAGAAGCCTTTAGCATAGAAGTGCAAAGCTGACATGAATAGGCTGGGGACAGGGCGGCAGCAAGGAACTTCTTCTTGAAGTTTACAAGGACTTTGAGCCAAGAGTTCGCGCTATTCTTAACTTGGTTGATGCTAGCGATTTGAAGCTTTGGACTCTGCTGGACATGGACCGTATTCCAACCTGGCATAGAGAGCGACTTGTTTTGCTAGGAGATGCGGCTCACCCATTCTTGCCTCGTAAGTCTATCACATCTATTGACAAGAAATTACTGACCATTTATCCTATATAGATCAAGGACAGGGTGGTGGTATCGCCATTGAGGACGCCGCATCACTGGTGGCCCTGCTTCCCTACGGTACAACAGCCGATGATATCCTCACTCGTCTCTCTCTGTACGAGAAGATTAGAGACAAGAGAGCTCATATGGTGCAACTCTTCACCAGACAAGCTGGCGAGGATCTCGATGAGGAGACACGAGCCAAGTTCAACAGTAAGCCACCTATACCTCAGTCTTGAATAAATACTAACAATCATCCAGTCTACAAGTTCCTTAACTACAACTTCGGTCATGATGAGTGGCACAATAGCAAAAAGGCTCTCAGAGATCATCTCTGGTCTCAGAAAAAGAACCTCCACTGGAAGACACCTGTATCATTCGGCCCCATGCCTAGTCCCCGACAAGATTTCCACGGACAACGATATAACGGTAATGACTCTTCATTCACTACCTGGTCAGTCCGTTTCAAGTCTTCAGCTACATACCTCAAGACTCTCTTCCCCACAGACAAGTTCAGCTTTTACAAGCCTGGCACTGTCGCTGAAGCTACATACTCCTGCACAGAGTTGAAGGACATGAAGTGGCTTGGTGGCGGCGGTTACAAGTTCTTTGGTCTTTGGATCCATGGTGTTCAGTATGAGAAGAAGGACGGCAGCAAGATCTATGGATCGTTCTTAGCTGTTCTTCTGGAGAACCTGGCTGATCCTATTGTCACGGGCCGTGAGGAGTTGGGTATGCCTAAGCTCTTCTGTGATATTGATGTTGTTGAGAAGGGAGCCAACACAAGCATTCGCTGTAGTTGGCGAGGAGCAGAGTTCGTTGACATCACGCTCAAGGGTCTAGGAGAGGCTACCAACGGACATGCAAATGGCGCCAACGGAACAAACGGCCATCCCCCTACTGTTGGTCCCCCAGGTGCCCCCCCTCTTCCAGAAGAACAGGGCCTTTTGATATACCGATACGTGCCTGCAGTCGGCCAGCCTGGTGTTGCTGATGCCGCATATCCTGTGTTCATCGAGGATGGATTGGAGACGACGAAGCGACAGGTTGAGAAGACGTTGGTTGGAAGTGGCGGTGATTTGGATCTTACACCTGGTACGTGGGATAGTCTGCCTACGCTGAACCATATCGCGACTGGGTTCTCTGAGATTCCTGTTTATGGTGTTGTCAAGAGTAAGGTTGAGTATGGAAGGGGTGTGGATGATATTTCTCATGCTCGAAGGGTTGAATAGCGGGTTTGAGATCTGTACATATTTGATTAGCATTTTATAGCAAGGCATTTTATTATTTACTGAATTGTGTTCCCGTTCTGCAGTCGATGCCTGGTGTTGTGATAATATTTGTCGGTGATAAGAAGATTTGGGGGGTTAAAAACAGTGTTTGCACGAGATCCATGTTACATCTGTGTTTGCACCTCGCGAAACGGAAAATCTTAGCTCAACAACTTGATAGGAGGTTCAGATCACACATAAAGACTGGTTATCGATGGTCCTGACCGGCATACATTTGGATTGATACAGATATGAGATACTTGAAATCAAATAATGCTCTCTATTCTTCATATATGTAATAAATCAAACTCAGTAAGGGCGAGCAGGAGTTAGCTGGCCAATGCACTCGCCAAACCCAACACCCGACTCATCACCACCAACAGATCCCGTGATCCTCACGACATCACCATCCTCAAGAAATCCTCTCTTCGATCCATCACTCAACGTAACCGGCTTGCTACCACCCTCTGTACTCTCAAGCATACAGCCTCGACTTGTATCATCAGAACCAGATACAGTACCCGTAGCCAGGATATCACCGGTCCTAAGTGCACTACCCGAACTAACAGAGTGCGCAACCATTTGTTGAGGAGTCCAGTATAGAGACTCAACTGGACAGACACCAAGTGTTGTGGTGGCGTTGTTTGCCACGACGTCAACTTTCAAGGTGATGGAAAATGTTGAGGGGTTGGGATGCTGGAGGTATGATGCTGAGATGGCCTTCTGCTGTTGTGCTTTGGTTCTGAATGGTTCTAGAGCGTCGAGGGTGATGATCCAGGGGGAGATGGAAGTTCCTAGACTCTTGCCGTTGAAAGGCCCTAGAGGAAACATTTCAAACCCTTGAATATCACGGGCTAAGTATGTTAGCATCTGCCTCTACAAGTTCATTGTTTTAAGGCTTACCACTCCAATCATTGAGGATCACAAAACCAAAAATATGTTCCTCAGCATCCTTAGCATGAAGTCTTTCCCTCATACCCAGCGGTTTCCCAACAACGGCTGCAAGCTCAACCTCATAATCAACCTTCTGAGACGGCGCATAAATAATAGGATCGTCGCCTTCAGCTGCAGCAGGGTTCTTGAACTGTCCGTAAGGACGCTCAATATCCGTTCCTGAAACAACGATAGAACCTGTTCGGCCTTGATAGCCCACAGGGAACTTGAAGAAGCCGGGTGGTGGCGTTCCGTTGTTGACTACTATACGGCCTGCGTTTATGACGTGGTCAAGAGAGCAGGAGAAGTCTATTTGAAAGTTAGCTTTGCTTCAAAGGGGCTGGGGCGTTATTCATACCCGCAAAGTCTTTGATTTCTACTGGTAAATGCATCGTTACATCACTGATGCCTTGTTTGCTGCCTGAAGGAAACCCATCGAGACCATTTTGTTGATAGGTTTTTTGGATTTGTTTTCGGACATGTTGATGCACAGTCTTGGGGAGAGCAGCGAAAGAGTTCAGAGTCTGCTCGTTAAATACACCTTGAGGAAGACCATCAACATCCTTGAATAACTGCTCGACTAGATCATTCAGGAATATCACGGTGTTTCCAAGTCTGGTCACAGCTTGAGGAGTCTTGTGAGACTGTGATGAAGCTATTCCAAAAGGAATGTTCTTCTCGGTGAAGTGGTGAGCATAGTCAGTAGATGCCATGATGTTTAGTTTGCTTGATTCGTGAATAATCACAACTTCATTCAAAACGTTGCAGTCGATATAGTAAGAGTGACAGTCCCATCAATTCAATTCTAGTCACGTATTATCAATCATTAACCTAATGTATCCCGAGGACTTAATTCCGAACCCCGCGAGAGGAGGCTAAGTGGACGATCGGCACCGGTTGCCATGGGGGTCCTCCACATCCCGATGAGTAAATCGAGGGGAATGGCCCCGGATATGTAAGAGAAATGTAGTCGTATATCCGGCACTTGACATAAAATGATGAGAAGAAATGGGTTGCAACGCTTTCATAGACTATTTCAGTAAACAAACTATAGAGCCAATTATTCGCACTCATTAGTATACACTATCTCCGTCAAACTCAAACCTTCACAATGGCTCTCAACGGCAAACTCAGACAAACCCAACGCATCATCACAACACACAACGATGAAGGCAAAGCCATAATCGACACATCAATCTCCTCAGACGCACCCTTCTACGCCCTCCCCAACGGCGAAGCCCACTTCGCACTAGGCTACGCCACAAAAGAATTCCCAGCCAAGCTCACCAACAACGCCGACGTAGAATCCTACCAGGGCTTCCTGAGCAACCAACCAGGCCTCAGCATCTCAACAGGCACTATCCTGCGCTATGTCGACATGTGCCCTGGCCATGTTTCACCTATGCACCGCACTGTGAGTCTCGACTACGGTGTTGTGCTGGAGGGCGAGGTGGAGTTGATTCTGGACTCGGGGGATAAGAAGGTTTTGAAGAGGGGTGATGTTTGTGTGCAGAGGGCGACGATGCATGCGTGGAGGAATACGAGTGAGACGGAGTGGGCGAGGATGTTGTATGTGCTTTTGCCGTCGACGAAGCCTGATGTTGGGGGGAAGGAGTTGGGTGAGGACTATGGAAATATGGAGGGCGTCAAGGCTTCTGAGTAGATAGATAGATTTGATTTTAGCTGTTGAATGAGGAGAAATACAATGATCATATTTGTCTTGATCAAATGCTTAGCATCCTTCTATGAAGTACGATGTGACAGTAACTCAAGGCCATGAAAGATTGGGAGTTTTTGATGTTTCTTGAGAACACCTGGAAGCAGGATAGAGTTCTACAAATGCCCGACGTTTTCATTGGAGTCATTTATGCAATCGTGTGAGAACAATCTCAGTGTGTATGGGTCTATTTTTACTGCTTGAGTTGTCTTTAATAAGGAAATTTACAAGTTCAAAGCATATGAAATACGTTAGACTAGGTAGAAAAAGCAATAGTTCAATAAATCTGATATATGTTTGAATAGCAAAGAAAATTCAATACTAAACTCCGACCCTCGCGTATCTCAACTGCCGATCTAAAACTCTCCTCCAATCTGATACTTCCAAACCTTGTCCGTAAACCTCCCAATCGACGCCCTCCAATACTGAGCAGCGCCCTTCTCAAGTCAGCTCATATTCACAAATCACCATTCTTTTAACTTACAGCATTAACACTCAGGCCTCTAAACATAGCAGTGATGAAGAACCTCTCAGCCGGGCTCGTATAGACGCGAACGCCATTGACATGCGCCTCATCTCGATTCAGCGGCCTGTACTCAGGCACACGACGATGCGGCAGATCAAACTCCGGATGCTCTGCGGACGTTACAGGCGATGTTCGACAATCAGGCGATTCCTCGCGGGCTTGGGAGTGGTGAAGCTCATAATCGCGAAGGATGGAGCTGTGAAAATCGCCGTTTTGGGTGTGAGTTACTGTAGTGGTCGACATATTGAAAATGTGATGTTGATGTGAAGATTGAGTGATGAATTCGAGAATTGATAGAGTGTTGACGAAATTACTGACGTTGCATATTCTCATTTGCCGTGCAAACTCTACCGGGTGATTCGGGGCATTATCGTTTCATGAGACCTCCACTCGGGATGTGGAGGTTTGCTACCCCGAGGCGCCCTCACCCGAACCGACGGGGAATCTGGGGTCCCCGGAGTCAACCCCAACTCGTCCCTCTAACTCTTGAGCTCAGTATCAAAATAGGGGCCCTCAAGTATCTGACCATATTACTCGACATCTCCAATTTCCAACATCAGCTTAGTGGCTCATCACTCTCACCATTCACAATGTCGAAATCACTCGCAGCAATTAGGTCAGCAGCCATCGACGGGCGTCTTCACAACCCGTTCTACCGAAAAGACCAACTCAGAAATCTTCATACCGCGTTGGCGGACAAAGCTGTGCAGATTCAAGATGCTATTGCAAAAGATACGAAACATCAACCCGCTGAGGTAAAGGTTGAGTATTGGCTTGCTCTGCAGGCTATTGCCCAAGCGCATGAGTCGCTTGATCCGGTGAAGGCGACTGAGGATGAGTATGCTGTTACGAAGGGCCATGATGATGTTACTTGTCGGGAACCGATTGGTGTTGTTGTCATTGAGCCGGCGTATCATGCTTTCTTTTATGGATTGATTGCGGCGTTGGCACCGGCTCTTGCGGCTGGAAACTGTATTATTGTGCAGGTAAGTTTCTTATGAATATTTTGAGATAATATGAAATTAATTAGTATAGGCTCAAAACTCACTACGGGAAACACCAAAGATCGTGCTAGATCTTATCTCCAAGTCTTTGGACAGAGATATTTTCACAGTCTCAAACCAAGAGGTCACAGCACAAGACATCAGTCTTCCCCACATCCGCGTCTCGCAAAACGGCTCAGACGGCCCCATTCTCAAAGATCATCTCGTCTCAGACCCCGAAGCACCAGTAGTTGCATTCGTGGAACGTGACGCAGACATCCAAGCAGCCGCAAAAGCTCTCGTATCCGCACGCTTCAGCCTGCAAGGCAAGGCTCCCTACGCCCCTGACGTAGTTCTTGTCAACGAATGGGTCAAGAAGGATTTACTACGCGCTCTTGTGCAGCAGAGCACTGAGTTCTTGGCTAATTCACCGAATAAGACTAAAGCGCCTAAATCTGCGCTGTCAAAAGAGGTTGAGAAGGATGATTCTGTGCATGTTGTGCTTTCTGGGTCGAATGGGGTGATTTTGGATGTTGAGAGCAGGGAATCGAATTTGCTGCAGCAAAAGGTTGATGAGACGACGCTTATTGTGCATGCTGTTACTAGCATGGACGATGCCATTGATACTTCGAGAGAGTAAGTACAAGAGCTGTATTTGGTTTAATATTTCTGACTTTTTCTAGTGTTGGATCTCTCGCCGCTGCTTATATCTTCACCAATCCCGCCATGGCCAAGTATCTATGCCAATTCGTGGATACAGCCGTCAGCTTCGTAAACCACATCCCCACCAAACTCCTCTGTAAGTTTCACTCCTCCCTCCACAGAAACCAACACTAACAGGCTAGACTCTCCAACCGCACCATCCGGCATCCCTCCCCAGTCCGGAACCAACGACATCTATCACCAAGATCTCTTCTCTCGCCTAAAGCCCAAGTATCTCACCAAATCTGCTACTGACAACAAGCTCGACAAGATTGTCAACACGACTTCAGCAAGAGAGCTAAGTGTGCTGGATCAAGAGGCTACAAAGAGATTACCCGAGATGAAGCGTAAGCTCAAAGGAACGCAACTTGGCTTCTTTGAGCAGGGTATTGTGACGAGTTTGGTGTTTATTTTGACGACGGCTGTAACGGGGACTAGTATTCTTGGATATTATGGGTATAGGTACTTGAGATCATGAGGGGCTTGGCTTCTTAGTGGTGGAATTTGATTTGTATACCTAGGTAGTGTGGTGACTCAATAGCGTTGAAGATTAACTTTTCTGGCTACAGTTCTGGGCTGTGCGGCTCCGGAGATTAAGTTCCCTAAGTATTGGGGTAATAATGCAGATAGAAACTTTAACTACTGTACACGGGATCTAGTTACTAGATCTATAGCTATAAGGCCTATAAATCTAAATATACAGCTAATCATATAAGATAGGGGGAGTTAAAAGGGATATAAACTAAGGTAGGTAGCTATGTAGTTAGCTGGTGTCGAAACAAGAAGCAGCATGGACCTTCACGATGAGACTTGAAAAAAAAAAACTACGTCGCGACTCTAGCATTATCATCGCCACTCCAATAAGTATTTTTTAATGTAAGATGCATTAATATCTGTGTCGGGATGCGAGATAGTACAAGCCGAAAACATCCTTCAGTACATTTCCCCACAGTATTTCATGCCATGACGAGCTCCTCCTTCTTGAAGCCGACTCAGCAATCTCTTTTTTGCGCCGGGACTGGATGCATCTTCCTTCAAGACAAAAGGCACGGCGATTTCCTCAATCAGGTTACAAAACCTATGAATATCGTCCGTTTTAATGTCCCGTTTTGATCGACAGACGAAAAGAATGCTTCCCTGGTGAAGGTGACGTCGGTAATCGGGCGAGTGAACCCATTCTCCACTCTCGACAGAAGTTGTCATCAACAGAAGCTGAGCCAGAGGATTCTGCTGATCATCAGCTGGAGGCGTCTTATCGCTGTTGGTTTGATTGTTGCTGTAAGACTTTGCGACGAGGTTGAAGCCGAAAAGCGCGGGAATATCGCACGGGTCACCACCCTCTAGGTTAAAAAGAGGGTGCGTCTTGGGCACGGCCACTTCCACCAGCTGTGGCTCCTGTCGGGCGATCTGATCGCGGAGGCAGTTGATGCGGACACCAACAACCTTTGAGATCCTGTCGGCTAGCACACGCTTAGAGAAATGGTCGTCTTGGCCAGGTTCGATCATACTGCCGATTGTGTCCCTATAATAGCCCAGGTAGTCTATGGCATCGCGGTATGCAGTGAGGGTGATGTCGGTGGAGTGGCTTGGTTCAAATCCGGTTCCCTTCCTCATGACTGCGACGACCGGGCCCTTCCAGATAAATTCGCCCCAAGTATCGCCAATCAGAGTTGGGATTGTACCATGGATTGCCTGGTTCGTTGTTATGTTGCGGGGTGTCACATCTGGATCCAGGAACCAGAGGTTGAGCGTGTTTTGCCAGCTGGTTCTTCCACGAAGAACATTGCCTTGCACCTGGCGCAAGCCGCGTCCGATATATCTGTCGTTCCCGGGTATATGCAGGAGCTGGTCCAGGACTGGGTGGAAGAAAGGCTCAACCTCGTCCTTGTCCTTCTTGGTGTCTATCCATACCATGGAAGGCCTCTTCTTGTCCATAGGGAAGAAAATGGCAAGATGGTGTGTCGGAGAAGGCCGACTGGCATAGTTGTCTTGGGCCTGCTCTGAGAATTTGGTGCAGAGAAGACGATGGGTACGCCAATCCGTCTGCTGACATTCAAGAGAGCAGTAGGCGGCGGAGCGGCAGCGGGCGCATCGGCTCGCCTCGAAAGAGCCGCAAATTGTGCATTGGACGTCAATGTCCATGATTGGAAGTGGGAGAAGCAGGAGTGCGAAAGCAGTAACGAAACGTTTGAAAGAGAGAGAAAATAAAAAGATCGGAGATACGCTGGGTTGAATAGGCGGCGGTTTTTTTTCTGCTTATTCTGTGCTTTGTCTGTCCATTACTTTAGGGGCGCGCGCACAGCTGAGAAATCGAGCATGCTTGTTTATGGCTTGATGACTGGTCTAAGCGTTTTCATAGTCATAATTGTAAATGTCGTGAGGGGTGTTGCTCGTAGAGATGTGATGTGTGTGTATGCGGAAGGAAGCTAGCCAGCTGGGGCGCCAAGGTAGGTAGGCAGGCTACTAAGAGGGACATGGGGGCCTAAGGCACCAATATCTCAACACCACCCTATCCCTTTGGATCCGAAGGGGCACCACTTAGGTACCTATAATAGATAGATCCTTAAACAATACTGAAAATCTTCCTTTCCTCAAGTCCATTCCCAAGTTTCGCCAACCCCTCCAAGATCTCCCCGTGCATAATCCCCTGCACAAAACACTCCCCGACCAACTCGAACCTCTCCTCACCGACAGGCCTCAGTAAATACGGTACATTCCCTCCATCAAGCAGAACAATCAAATCTCCCTCCTTCGACCGCCAGGGACATAATCCAAACAACCCCGACGTCGTAACAAAGAAACAAGGCTCCATACACGTTGGAAGCTTATTCGTCTTGTAGTGCTCCAACTCTTTACCGGCGCTTGGTTTTAGGACTTCAAGTGGTTCTCGCGAACGGTAGTTCCAGTGAGAGCGCATGTGATCTAGATATTTCATATTGCATGTCTCGTTGCTTTCCGTTCTGAAGCCATCTACAGTCAGGTTTCTGGACCAAAATGGCGATAGAGCACAGGGATCGAAGATTTTATTAAAGACTTGAGATAATTCGCTTTGCTCATCGGTAGGCTTTTGGTAAGGATATATGTACTCGATGGGTGCGTGGCTGATACTTCTGATCTCGGTGATGTGAAGACCTGAAAGTCGAAGAACAAGAGGATCGTCTGTCTTTAGAAGGTCGAGATTCGGCTTCGTGTCGCCTGCTGCTTTGAATTTGAACCGAGCATTTAGATTGGCCTGAGTTCGTCTTGAGCTTCCTTTGCTGTCAACGGACCAGGTTGGTCGGTCCGTCGCTGGATCTTGAGCTTCGTGCCCCAGGATCTTCACCCAAGTTCGGGATGGCTGGCAGTGAATAGATGATAAAATAGCCACCGAGTTGTGTTCCCGTATCCACCAGCGTGTAAAGTCGGCAAACACTCTCTCCTTAGACTTGTCGTAATTCGGTCGGATCAAATCATCCAATTTCGTAGTATCATGCGTCTCGTTCGCAAATGTGAGTAAAGCAAACAGTTTATCCCGAGGATCGGTCGCTTTGAGATCCAGACCGGAAAGAAAGACTTCTAAGATACTCGACAGCTCATTTGTATCTTGTGCTTCGATGGGAGTTGTCGGAACCTCCGTAGTTCTGCCTTTAGGTTTGAGGGTCTTCCAAATAGCCGCCATGGAAATCTGCTGTGAGACAATATGCGGATTTTGGCTAGAGTATCCCGGATTCTCAAGCCAGTTGCTGACTTGTACCACTTCCTCCCATGGGACTTGCTCTCCCGAACAATGAATGAAGGGCTGTTTCGCTGATAGAGCTTCTTGGATCACCCAGACTCGGGTAAACCACGGGTTTTCATAAAGAGTACTCATGAGGAACGATAGTTGGGTGTTTCCATACCAGCCAGCAAGGTCTATAATCTCTCTCGTCCAGTTCTTCAAGTGAATATCGAAAACCTCCAACATCCCCTTGAATGAGATGGCCTTTCCCTCATCCTTCTTGCTCTGCTCATATGCTCGAATCTCCTCAAGGGGAGTTGAGTGGGCTGTTCCAGCGCAAGAACACCGTTCGCCACCTTGGCATAGTCTGGAGTTTGAGTTGCAGATATCTCGGATAAGCTTTAAGCAAGCTTCGACACCGTGGTTATCCTCACCCAACCAGATGTGAACGACTGAGGCTAAGGAATAAATCTGACTCATCAGCGTGACCTGCTGGGCTCTCTCTTCGAGATCATCTTGGTTGATGCACACGGCGTCGATCCATATAACCAAGGTTTCTCCCTCTAGTCGTAACCGACGAAGTGCTTGGGCAGCAGACTTTCCGATACTAAAAGGTATCCCTTCCTTACCATTGTCGAATTCACTTTCTTTCGATAACAAAATATCCTCTCGCTCGGTGGGATCTCCCCAACAATACGACAAGGCGTGGAAGTCGATCCCTTTTGCCTCGACTTCCTTCAGGCTTGCCGAGCGAAAGGAACATTTAATCGGATCGTCAAAGGTACCCGGCTCAACATGAAGAAGTCGAATATCCTGCCTTTCGACACTCAGCGTCCCGGCATAGTGCGAAGCATTTGAGGTAAGTTGAAGGGCTTGAAGTTCTTCTTCCAACTCTTTAGGTTCGTACTCAATCTTGATGCTTCCCTCGTCGATGATATTCACCCAAGCCATGTACATAGCACGAGGGATCAACTGAATGACATCACCTGGTCGAAGGGCCTCGATCCAGAGTCTTCGTCTAGGTCCGTGGAAAACAGTCCATCTATCAGACCAATTATGGGGTTCATCATTCGCCAAGCGGTTATTGAGTACAGTAATCGTGCGTAGATCTCCACGGCCCTCTGGGCGCTTTACTGAAGCGTCCCACCATGTGAAAGAAACTGCTTCTGATCTGTCTGCCCAGCCTGTATAACATGTTAGTTGCCTCTCATGAAGATTAAACCTGTTCACTGACCTTGATCGCGAGATGTTCCTGCGAACGTAACAGCGTGAACCCTCTTCGCATCTTGCGGCACTTCCAACTCGACATACGGACGCTCGGGGCAGTGATCGTGGACCTGAATAGCCTCCTTGCGCTCAACAAAACAAGTTTTCATTTCGGATGCCATTTTCTTTGGAATGATTTAAACTGAAATGATAGATCTCGCAAAGCTTCATGGATGAGCTTGGGTTATTAAAGTTGATATCGAACGGAGGGAACCAAAATGTCAGCATCACCCATGCTCAAGTGTCGTTAAACAGCCAGTAGGAGATGCAGATACTCCGCAAGGCCTGACAGGGCTGAGTGGATGGGCGCAGCACCGAGATCCTGGGGGCTAAGCATCGGGTTCCAAAATTAGACCGACGATAGCGATAATGAAAGAAATAGGAACGAAATAAAAATACAAGAATCAAAGGAAGTTGCTAGATTAATAAGAAAATATGGTGAGTAAACAGCGAAGCACTTAAATTAAAATGCACACAGTAAAAATTATAGTCCAAAAGTATCTAAACGCTGCCCCGCTAATATATAATCTACTACTATAAAAGTAAACTTATCTATTTTCTTTAATTATCTATAACTTTAATAAAATATATCATAAAAAAATAGGATTTTATCTATTATATATACTAGGCGCTAAAAAGGTTAGGATTTTAGTAAAGTAGCTAAGGCTCTTATTATTTAAGCTATAAAAAGTAAGAGGTTATACTATAATATTATAAATAAGGCTAGATATTTACC
>JAAQRH010000665.1:0-76456 GCA_013186785.1 Fusarium pseudonygamai | reverse complement strand
TCTACTGGCGCGACTGAAAACAGCAGGATGGTTGATCCACTCCAGACTACTCTCTAATTCAGCGTCAAGGGCTGCGACAGTATTGGCATCAATTCCGGCACCAAGTCCAAGGCCATCGTTGGATCGGCTACGGCCCAATTGCGAGGAGGGGAGACCATTTGCACCAGAGATTGCCGAAGCAGGTGGTGAAGGGCTGCGTTTGCGATCGGGAGTGGTTGATTGACCTGGCGAAGCGTCGTTCGCGGGATGGGGAGTAGAGGGAGCCGAAGGGGTCGACTTGCTTGGAGGGGGGATGGGGGGGAGTCCACCTTTTCCGAGACCCTTCAGAATTGATCGAGTCTCATTCAACAGTGTATGGGCACGGTCGTGTTGGCCGCGGCTGACCAGAGTGAGAGCACGGGTAAGCATATCGGAAGTGAGGAGCTCCATGCGGCGTTGAACAATACTCGGGTGAGGAGGAATAGGAGGGGAGTTCTGCCATGTCTTCTTAGATCCTCCACTGACTGGAAGCATGGTGATGGCCAGAAGAGATGGCCGAGGCATATGCGTGACAGTGCCTTCGCGTAGGATATCCCCCCAGCTAAGGTCTGCTTGGATCAATGGAACCTCTTCGACAGAGAGAGTTCTTTCGTTATCATTGTCCATAGGGCCGCCGAGTGCTTCTAGACCTGAAACAATATTATCCCAGGGATCTTGAGGAAGTTGTTCCTGGGAAGAATTGTCAGGAAGAATGACAAGTTGTACAAGAACATCACGCTTGTCCCCAAATCGAAGATCACCGAGGGATGCTTCCGCATCTCTGCCCGTAGCTCGCTTCGTAATTTGCAGGGCACCACTAATCTTGTGGAATTTGGCAGGAGAACCCTCGGGCAGCTTGAGCTTAAGCTTAACATTCTGATGAGACAGGGTCTGCATGCTCCCTAGACATCCAGCGAGGCATTCTCGAAGCATCATCCAGTCCTTAACATAAGTATAAGAAGCTTTTGTTCTTGTTGACAATTCGATCATGGTGTCCGGCTTGTGTGTCATCCCAAGGCCAAACGAGTGGATAGTGATTTTGGCAGCTTCGGCTCGAGACACGACGAAGTCAACGCTATCGGCGTCTGAGGTAGACGCATCGCTTATCAACATGATAGATGCGATAGGGTTGTTGTACTTTCTTTGCATGAGCAGATCCATCGCGACATTGGCACCCTCCACGACATCAGCGCGATGGCTCTTTTGGCCAACCGGCTTGATGGATGTCAGGATATTACTCCAGCCTGGCCAAGCCTTGGTAGTCATGCCAACGATTGGCACGCCGCCGCCGCCTGAACCAAAAGTGACCAATCCCATACGGTCACGCTCGCCAAGTGTGTTTACCATAAATTTCAGGGCATCTCGGACGAGATTGATCTTGACGCCCTGCATAGAAGAAGAAATAGGCACCACGACGACGACATCGATGGGCACATGAACCGATTTCGCCATGGCAGGACTTCTGGGGAAATTTGTGTAGTCAGTGGGTGCTGTCGTCGTTGATCTCGCGCCACCCCAGGAGGATGCAACGGAAGAGACTCTCTGTGGGCGCGAACGTTGCCACTCAAGCTCCTCGTCAGTTTCTGACTCCCCGCGATCATATTCGGGGCTGCGTACAGGAGATGTCTCAACGGCGTTAAGGTCAAGAAGAGCTTGCTGCCACAACTTCAATTGATTGCGGTTCTCGAAACGAAGATGGAACTGTGGTAATTCAGCAACGGAGAGGCTGAGCGTCAGGATGTTCTCGTCGATATTTCCCGTCTCTGACACTTCATTCAGGTGCTTCTTAATAAGAATTGAGCCCTTGAGAGTGCATCGAGTTGTTTTGCGTGGGGCGCCGTTCTCATCCCACTGTTGTGCTTGAGGGATCTTCTTCTCCTTGACGCAAATAAGCATCTCAGCGAAGAGGAAACATTCCAACTCCTGCCATGAGACTTTATCCTTTCCCACCCTAAGAGTACCATAGAGCCTCAATTTTCCGAATCTGCAGAAAAATTAGCCTTTTCGTTCATACTGAACATGATCGCCCACTAATGAAAGTAAAGCGCCGCCACTGACCTGCCAAAGTCGAGCCCGTGCCAATTATCAACGCGGTTGCGCAGACTATCGGTCATCTCTTCCAAGACCTCCGTAGATTCGTATGGGTAGAAGCGAGGCGCACTGCGAGCTGGAGATGGCGGGCGGCCATATGCCTCCTCAGCACGGTTCGTGGTAGCAGGAGGCAGAGGGGCTGCAGCACCCAAATCTTCAGGATCCGGCCTCCAATTATTATCAGGAACCTCAACAGTAACCAGACATGTAAGTGTCTGTTGTTGTCGCGAGCGGTTCAATGTTGGGAACTCTGAGCGAACAGTGACAATCGGCGCCGGAATGGGGTTGCGTGTCATTGGCCTAGGGCTTGCAGGTGTCGTCTCCATCGCTTGGACATCGTAGTCATGGCGTCTGGCAGGTCCGCTTTGTGTTGTCTCGGGATATCCGCCGGATGAAGCAACTCCTGTGGCTTCACTGTCACTTCGAGCATGCCTCGAAGGGCCATATCGATCTGATAGTGGGGCATCTCGACTATCCCTCATACTACCCCGAGCAACGCTGTCACGGCCTCCGACGTGTTGTTGCTGCATAGGGCGTCTTTGATTGCTCTCAACACTGGGAGCTCGAGCTGGCTGGTTATCCCAAGGGGTTGCGGTTGGTGTTGGCGTCATAGCGGACCTCGAATCGGTACCGACGGAACGCACCATGTTGCTGATCTTCTCTATACATATGTCAGTATGTCGCTCTGATTATACCAGAACAGGTAGCAAACCAATATCTATAACGTTTCCTCCTCGACTTGTGTCCAAGTGGAGGGGTGCGTCACATGTCGGGCAATATTGTGACTCGAACTCGCGAATGAATTCATAGAAGCATGCCTCGTGGGAGACATGAGAGCAAGAAAATTGTAGGATGCGCTCGCCGCGTAGGGTGTGTTCAAGCGGCTCTTCACAAACTGCGCATTCGCTTCCCACAAATGTGCGCTCTCGTCGTGAGCGACTTCTATCAGCGTTGGTAGCCATGACGTTGTTGTCGATACTGCCAACTCGACGGGAAGCGTTGCTAACGCCTGACCTTACTGAGCCAGCGGAGGAGACTGAGTCTTGCCCGCGGAGAGATTTGGTTTTAACGGAATGTCCTTCAGTAAACGGTTTAGAGTCTGTGCCAGTTCGCGGTCTTCGACTGGAGGCGCGTGAGCCAACCAAGCCAAGTTCTCGAAGATTTGTGGCAATTGCCTTGTCGTCGTCCCGTCCTTGACTCGATGAAGTGTTGTGATCCTGATTTTTTCGTAGTCTGCGAAACATTTAAATAAGACACCCTTTCTTCGCGGTGTCTCTAGTTAGTGTGTTATAAGACAAGCACTGTTTCGACGGTTCTGGGTGATCGAGCAATTGCTGGTCAAAGGCGGTTGAACTTAGAAGAGTAAGGGGCGGGAATCCATGCGCCGTCAGAAATTTCCAGAACGGCAGGTCGAGGTAAAGACTCTGTGATCGTAAGGGGCTATGTGATATGGTCAAGCACGGTTGACTGCAAGAACAAAATCAAAACCAATGAGAAGATGGAGATAACAGGATGTCGGGGCGAAAAGGGTGAAGAGACAATTATGCGGCACCGCTTTTCTGAGGAATAAACGTTTCAACTGTGCCAGGTCGCTTGCGACAGGTCGGTTGTGATGTTTCTGACTTTGCTTTTTAGCAATGCGCGATGTGATGCTGGCCCTTGGTCATCACTCACTTTGGCTAAGTTGGCCCAGAATCACTTCTCCACAGACTTAACCAAAAGTCACAATCGTCTCACAACAACAATCTTCGAACAATGCAATTGCTTTTGCTTTCTAGGCGCTCGTAAGTTGGAGATTGTCGTTGAATGAAGAAACAACCAATTCGGCGGGTGGTATCCGGCGTCGTAGAGGGGATAAGGCTCGTCTATCTTGCGCTCGCTCGCTGATAGGCAGATTCGTTTCTTTTTATTACGATAGGCGATCCCACTGTCTGTGTGCTTCTAGGAGGCTGACTCCTGATAGATGAAAGGAGAGGAAAGGGAAAGATTTGAGACGAGAAAAGAAAAGAAATTACTAAAGCATCAAGAGCAAGAGCTAAAGTGGAAGGAAGTAACTTAAGTTATGGGCGTGGTGGGCTATATGAGAAAGAAATGGAAAAGAGAAATGGATGGATGGATGTTTGATTTGCACCGTACGACCAGGCCATTAACCTTGGGTGGCACCAAATCCAATCCAATCCAGGACTCCTGTGCTTGGTACTAAGAAGCTTGGTGCCAGGTACCGCCTATTAAGAGACGGAGGACCTCCCTTTCAGAGCTTGGCCTGTTCTTTAGGACCTTCTTGCAGGGGGGCGCCTGAATGACTTTGCACCGGTCACTAGGTACGCTACCAACCGTCAACTTTCACTCTGTACCCCTTCTCGATTTTTAGTTTGGCGCTCTCGCGGTGGCCGGACAGGACAGTGGATCTCCCATTAAGCGTGCAGGGGACCTCCCCTGCACAACCACAAAAAAGGCCCGGGCTTCTGACAGGGGTCCCCAGGACTCAGAGCCAGCCTGGGCTGCGCTCAGAGCCGAACAGTGACCACCACCACAAAGCATGGATGTATCAAGCCAAGCTGGGGGCATGTATCGATTCACCCGGTGGCCTCCCCTCAGGCACCTACCCGGCATTTCATCTCTAACGCTTTTCTGCCCCTGGATTTTCCAGCTTTCAGGTCCCAGGTCCCATACGTAGTAAATAGAGGTTGGGTCTTTTTCGGCACCCAGCTGCCTGGCCTCGAGAAAGGATGAAGGGGAGCCTGTCGATGAGGCGGGCTAACCATAACTGCTAGACAATATGTCCAAGGGTCAAAATTCGTGGAATTGTGAGCTTTCAGGAAAGAAACGAGCTTCCCTTACAGGTCAACTCCACTCGTAGGGTCTCTTGACTCGAGCCTTCAAGGAATTTCGACTCGGTCGGTATCGTATTCCAAAATCAAGGGCCTTCCTGAAAACCGCGAAGGGATGGGCTCTGTCGGGGCCTGAACTCCATCCAAGCGTTTGGTTACCCAGGCTAGCGAGCGACTTGCCCCATCCAGGGAAACCACCTTCCTATGGAAGCGGAGATCATTGATGTGCCTATCCGCGCTGCTCGACTCTACCTTAGCCTGGTGCCACCGCGCAGTCAGTGCACTCTCTGAGTCTCTGTGTCTGCCCACAACTGATGGCGTTGGATAGAGCCCCTTTTAGGTAGGGACATCAATCGCATCCAGATCTGAAGACGGGCACCTTCCACCAGAGCTACCAGTACCAGGGGCACAACTCAGGGGCCCTGAAAATCAACTCGGGCGGTACTTGATTCACGTGGCTTGGTCATCAAGCTGATGATCGCCGTTAAACTCACATTCGGATTAGCAAATCTCAAGTTCAACATCATGGTGTAAGTCAGGAGGGCATGCGCACGAGCATCGGGTCTCTTTGCCAGGCCCTAGGTCATATGCTGTCTCACTTGCTTCTCCACATGCGAATGTCTTCATCCACAACATACTCAGTACCTGCCATAGACAAGGAGATTTACGTGCAGTGAACGTCGAGAACCAGCGTTTACCTTACTGTTCTACATGCACTTGCGTTCACTTCACCAGGGCCGTGTGAGCCGGGATGCAGGTAGCATGGCCTAGCAACATCAGTCTGATTGGCAAGCCAAGCTACCATGGGCAAATACCTTAGTACTTAGGTACAGCATCGCGAAAACACACAGGGCATTCAAATGTCAAGATTCTTCCAGTCTGCAGGTATTCGGCCCCGGTATGACATAAGGTAGTCACTCGGCATACAATAATCCATCTGGAACTCAATTAAATACCGGAAACTGGAGTCTCCGCAGCATATGCTGACTCAAGTGAGAAGTTGACAACTGATTCCGTGTAGAATGGCAGTGCAGCATGAAACAATTTACTGACAATTTGCGATGACTATAACAAGACAAACGAACAACACTTGATATAAACGAGCGACTTGAGACTGGTGAATTACTATGTATCCGTAGGCTGGCCAAATTTGGAGAATAAAATACTGAGCACAGAGTCTGAGAGTCTGCATCAATGGGTAAAACTTCGAGGAGAAGGGACGTGCGTCTATAGGAAGAGAAACAAATTGATAGTCACAATGCACACTGTATGGTAAGTAGTCAGTCAAGCAAGGGTATTCGAGAATCATCATAAACCCCTCAGGTTCGTTGAACTTGCACCCCTGCGGGGTTTCGCCAGACTCTTCGACTAATTCGGAATGTAGCCACAAGCGATGCAGTTTATAACTTGTGTATGTATGTACAATGTATCAAAAACAGGGTAGACGGGAAGATGACTGACGAAATCCGGGTTGGTGCAGATCTACCGAAACAGTCGCACACAACTGCAAGATGGGGCAAACATGACATAACAAAACGAAGTCATGCCCTGTGTGTTTCAGAATGCCACCATTTCTTGGTAACGGAGAAGTTCGTTTCTATTGTGAAACGCACGGATTCCGAGACACACAGGAAACGATCCTCAACTCTGTTGGTGGCTGCTGGCTGGGCTTCTAGAAGGTCTTGAGCTTCAAACCAGGCCTGCTGGGGCTGTCACATCACCACCACGACGTCACGGAGATAGGCTGAAGGGGACGAAGAAGAGCTTCTCTAGGTTATGTAGAAGATACCTGCCAGCTGTGAAGGTGTTACCATCGTGGCGTTGACGTTGTGGGTTGGAGACAGCGTCCTTCTGTTAACCTTCAGAACGTTGTCTTGCATCCCTTGAATGTTGCTCGTCAGGGGTTACCCATGCTAAGTCTCAATCCAACCGTTTGATTGGATGGGGATCCCCCGGCAGCTATCCGCGACGGATATGTACAGTATCAGTGAGGGGGTTTGGAATCGTAGGCCTCTGACCAAGGTGCATTGCAGACTACACATGGCAAGATGCTACAAGTGCAGAAGCCTCAACATCAACACTCAACCACCTCCTGAACATGGAGTAACGAATAATAAATAGGACAGTGATGCTGCAATGACCGAAAGACAGTGACTGTAGCCCAGTCTCAGAGAAAACGCAATGATGGAAACCCCTTGCTCAAAATACATCAGAACTAATAATCCCTACTAACTCTGATCCGCAAAGGGACATGGCGCCATTAATGACAATCCTCTCCGCTTCCCACGCCGAAATCTAGATAGGGGAAAGCTTCACTCGACGCTGCGGTCCCGCGTACCTTATCTAGCAAATGCTTCCATAGCGATGATGATATGGTCTTGTTCACCCTGACCATCATCTCGCCTTTATTCAGTGCTGTTTTCCCACGGCTTTGGCTCTAGATCCTACGAGACGCGAGACGTGAATGCGGATTCTTTCCTCAGCTGCCAAGTTTGTGATACCCAGCACGGTTTGACCTCGCCTAGGTACGCTCTGAGGGCAGATGATCCACAGCATGGGGTTGGCCGCAGGAATATATACATATATGTACGGAAATTGATTTTTATGTTGCTGATCATGGATGCCAACCGCAAAGTCGTCAATTTAGAAACATGTACTAAATGGTTACTTGTAGGTTATGTACCGAATTACAATGGCGGTCAGACATGAGATCACAGAAATCATACTGGCTTGCATATGGATGTATCTGCAGGTTAGCGCACTTCGATGGTGCTTCCACCGAATGTTCTATCCGCTAATAAGCCACCCAGATAAGGTAAGTTAATTGATGGTGATGATGGGTTGTTGGCTGCTGGGATGGGGCGAACCGGTCGGTGCGACAGCCAACTGGAACATGCAGACACGAGCTAATAAGTTAGTGGATGAGGACAAGCAACTTGTCACAGTACCAGTAAACTTCTGATGGGCGAGGCAGAAGGGCCCTCAGGGTATGGGCTGGACCCTGGGGTTGACACATCCCTTACAGAGGACTTCGGCTCAAAGAAGTAACGGTGGATGCATTTTCAGACAACCGCGATTCAGCTGATTCATTGTGAGATCATCAGCGGCAGCCCGTGTTCCAAGGCCAAGGATGAGTTGCCCTCTTTTATGCCCCATGCAGAAGGGCTCATCGTGCAGCCTTCTTCAGCTGGATGAAATACTACAAGCAAACAACAGAAGCCATGCGTGACTCTGCACACAGGACGAGGCAGTACACCAACAAAGCCCGGCGAACCATCTGGCATAGATGGCAATAATTAGCTCATCGCTACTGAGTAATAATGAGATGGATTTCAGGTATCGTGCGTCATCAATGCTCTTATGGTAACATAGCCAATTGTAATATCAACACAACACAACGGAGCCAACACTGACCTTTCCTAAATATACAGTTGCTCACGACAGAAGCCCCTTGCAGAAATCATCATTCTCGAAGTTTACAAGTCGGGCAACCATATCGCCTGGACCCAACTAAACCGCCACTCAGCCCTTCAGATCGTTTTCCAACGACTCGTGATCTTTAGATAGGTGCTTGGCATTGGCATTGATTTTGGCACGGACCCCTTGCACCAGTGCCCATAGCGGCCTGCCTAGCCTGCCTGCTTGTGGCTTGGTTAGCTCGCAGAGGAACAAATCGCAAATCGTGCTCGGAATGCCCTACAGCTCTCGGCTCCTCTTTCAGCCTGGCATGCTATCTCGTCCGTAGATTCGATTCGCGGGAAGCGTTTGCTTTTGCCGTCACGTACATGCATGTACTGTATCCGGTCAAAGCAACAATGAGGACTTCTCTACACCGTAAGGACGGCTGATGTCTTCATCTCCCCCGTTTAACCTGATTTCTTGTTCTGTTATACTTTCTATATATTTCTCAGTTCTACTAATACTTATATGTTTGAACTTGGCAGCTATTATGAATGATAACTCTCCGTATCAAACCTACCTGCGCATGTGGGCATGGTAGTCTTCGTACCCAGGTACATGACAGTTGCTGTCACGTTTCTCCCACGTGGCCAACTGCCTGCTGTGCTCCCGGTCTGGGGTTAGTCCAGAAACAAACTAGCCAAGATCAGTTGAGCTCTTGACTGGTCGAAGTCCTCTTCCATGGATTTTTGAGCTTGACCAACTGGTGCGAGAATGTGCCAAGTGCTGGATTTCTGAAGACATGACTCAGGACGCCGAAGTAATTTGCGTCGATCTCCCGAACCCAGTAAGCATTTGTTGCCTTGTCAGACCCTACTACACGAGAGAGCGGATAGGTCAATCAATGTCGATGATTTACAGTACATAAAATATTAGCTGCGAATCACTCCTCAGTTTATGCACGACCACAGGGTAAATCCATGCTGGGAAAGCATCACAATTGTATCAAACTATAATTATGTTCATAATCCTAGCGAGAATCACAAAATATTATGTTTGATGACCCGCCCTGCTTTCACTCGCCTAAGAGGCGAAGGTCACTGTTCTGCGTTGTATTGCAGTCGTCAACGTCGCTTCGTCCAGAACAACTGTCGGGGTTAGTCGTGCTGAATGAAGAGGCTATATGTGCCGTACTATATGATTTAAGTGCAGGGACATTGAAACTATTGCCTCGGACCCATCAGGTGTTTCTTCCACAGTATCCGTAGGTTCTCCGTACATCGCCAAGGTTCCTTTGGAAGCGAGTGACCAGGTGTAGGACCTGCAGGAGCTGTGATGGGCAACCAGCGGGAGCAAACATATGTGATGCCATATCGCGCGACCTGAAAGGCCACTGATTCACATTTTACTATCATGTCGTATCGGTTGCGCTCTTTCTCTGCGGTAGCTCATCCTCCCATCATCGCCATCGAAACTCAACGCCTGCAGTTACCGCATGTTTCTGACCTTTAACGTTTCATCCCTTCTTCCCCGGTAAGGACGCTACTTGAGCATATCTCCCAATTCCGAAGGAGCAGACATGGACCAGGGCCTTTAAACAAAGTGCCTCGAGCGCTTCGCCAGACGTAGCGTTTCCACTGAAGATGTGCCATTTCGCTCCACTCTCGTGCGGAGAGTTAACTCATTTGGACCGCCTGGCTGAGACTTGCTGGACTTGATCGAATCGTTCCCTTCCGTGTCTGAGATGCAGCCCACTCGCCAGGTACTGGGTTCGGATGACAGGACGAGATGCTAAGCTAAGTAATTTGTCGAAAGATCCCGATATCGCCCCAATCTGCTTCGGAATGGTCAGTGTCTCAATGCAATCAGCGTGCCTGTATTGAGTTAGTGTCAACGGCACTGCGGCGGGTGCTATAGTTCTTCTCTGTTATACCTTCTTCGAAGGTGTGTTCTATTCAGTGCCGACACCAATGTACCCGTCGTATTGGGTGTCATAGATGTCGCTAGGTCGCGTACCTCGCATACCCAAAATCTCGCTTGCCGATCCAAATACTTCACGCAAATCGGGCAGTAACAACTGTGGGTAACTAGTTGATCACAAGCATACCTACTCCGTAGATATCCTAATATCTCTAACTTAGGTAGGTATGTCGATCTATGGCCATGGTCCAGGCATTAAGCATTTCGAGGCAAATGGTATCAGACGATGTATGGGGCTCGCCTTGTTACAATGACTGTTAGCGATAGTACGGATACCTGTTTCGCCGAGCAAAGTGATCTTCGAATACATGTATAACTGTAAATCTCGATGGTATGGCAATCGAAGACAACAATTCGTGTCAAAACTATGGTTTATGTTATTGATGGACGCGTCGTGACTACTGCCAGTAGAGAACAACTAAACGGATTGCTAGTTCTGAAATAGACGGCTGTAGTGTTTTGAGCAGAATGACTTCTGACTGTGGTATTAAGGTATTGAGCTGGCGTGACAAAGAACTGATACCTGGTTCTTCCTCTACCGGACGAAGAAACCAGACCGTTGCTTCGTGACACTTCTGTTTCTCTTCAAAAGAATATCTTTAGAGCTCTTTGCATGCTTCTTCAACTTAGGTGCCATCCTCTCATCCGTCTTTTTAGCAACCCGGTAGACAGTTGAGCCCACCCGCTCATCCCTAGGTCCCCTTTCCTGGCGGGCCAAGTTTCTTTCGACAGTGGCAACACGGCGTTTCCTTGGACGTTCCTCTGGTTGATCGTCAATCTCATCGGCCTCATCCTCGCTGGAATCTGTCAAAAACTCGGCGGGTAACAGGTTCACTGCGTTCTCTGCTTTACTTCGTTGTATGAGTGACTGTGCCGGACCCTCTTCAACAGACGCTTCTTCATTTGCCCCGGCCTTCTCTTGGTCCTCCAACTTTTTGCGCTCTTCGGCTTGTTGCTTGAAGAAATCATCCCTTTCCCTACGCTTGCGCTTCTGTGCAGCAGCTTCCCTGGGCGCAGGTTAGAGGGTTCAGAACATGAAAGTAATAAGACCGGCGAAACTCACTCCTGTGCTGCTTTCTGAGTTGCTTGATTGGATTTCTTGATATCAGACGCCATTTTAGACGTTGATACGGCCTCAGGCGCTTCATCGTCACTATCATCTTCCTCATCTTCCTCTACCTGCACAGCAGGTTTTTGGACTACCACAGGGAGAGGCGCCGGGTTGTCATTGTCGTCATCTCCAAAGACCACCTTAGTGCCCTTTGATTCCGTTAAAGTTGGCGTTGCACCGTCACTGGAGTCACTGTCTTTGGCTCTTACAGGCAGCTTGCGCTTTTCTTCCGGTGTCGGTTTCTCCACAGATGTATCTTTCGCTGTATTCTGGTTGTAGTTTCTCTTGCGCGTTTGAGGTGCCATCTTCGAGTATTTGTAGCTGGTGAACAGCTTGTGGCAAATGTAAAGAAATGTGACTTGTGATACTGATACTCTTCAGCTGCAGGGGGGGAAATGTCAGGAATTAAGACAATACGGTATTATGATACTTCAGGATTTTCAGTCAGAGTATGAATTGAGCATCCTGAGCTGAATTTGGTTGTGAAATGTTGTTGATTAAGCTCTTCAAGATATATGAAAAATTCAGTTCGAGATGGTTTTTTTGACGGGATTTCACCAAAGCAAGATATGATTGGCACACTGGCGCCCCACACATCAAGCAGTGGCAGAATCTCACTTCACCTCACCTACTACATGCGACTACGGGCGAAAAGGATTCTTTTGGTATAATAGGTAGCCAGATTGTCTCTTATTTATTGAGTACCTGACCCAAAATATGTCGGCTGCAAAGCTTCATATAAAACCTAGTAATGTTTACCTATTGCTACGTGGTGACTTTACATTACCAGGTGGACTTGTCGCACAGTCATCTCAACAAGCTGCCCTGAGCGCCTCGAGCAATTTCATTAGGTATCAGACTCGCTCATATGCTACTCCTAAAGGCGCAAGGAAACCTCTTCGTCCACCTCCTCGGGCGCCCAAGCTTGTTAAAGTTCAGCCAACCTCCAGCAACCAGACTGATTTTGACCTCAGTCAAATTTCACCTATGGACTTCGAACTGGCTATGCGAGCGTCCGAGAATCAAGTTGGTACTCTCAGACCAGACGAATATTACGAGTATGCATCAAGGTTTTCAAATGCCATAAGAAACGGGGCACTTCCTTCTTGTGCCAACCTCTCTGGCAAGTTCACCTCGAAAGAGCGTTTAAGGGCCCACTAACAACGTGCAGAGAATCAAATCCCAGTCAAGGTTGCACATGAGATGGCATGCTTATTGTGGTTGCTCCGGAGAACGAAAGCCCACAGTTCATTCTCGATGGCATTGTGGGCTTCGGCTTCAGAACTCGACTATACTCCTGCGGTCGTCTCCCTGGCGAGCCAGCTTTTCGCCAGTGGATCATGGCGGAAAACAACTGCATTCGCAGATGCTGAGAATCGGTTCATGAAGCTCGTAGCTGAAGCGAAGAACTGCAATGCTCTTACAGTCTATGGCGAATACCTGTTCCAAGATGGAAAATATAACCAAGCAGCTGCCATGTTAAACCAGGCCCTCAACGTTGACGATGGAGTCTTTGAGTGGAAGCGGAAGTGTCTGATATGTCTCGCAAAGACTTATGCCAAACTTGGGAGAGCGCATGAGGCAAAGAAAACACTTGAGTTGCTAGGAGACCCAGAAGCAGACGCTGAGCTTGACCAGTCGCTTCGATCGAGCGATGCTGAGATGACACGTCAACGATTATACACAGATGCTGTCAAGGGCAAGCATAATTTGTTCTCACAGCTGGCAGAAGTGGAATTTGAGAGAGAAGCCAAGGAGACGGATGTCGAACTGAAGAAGATTCACCATCTATGGGGTTTGGAGTGGTCGAGACTGGCAGACCCAGGTGCAAAGTTTTAATGTCATGGAAATACATCAAGGTAAGACACGGAGGTTGCCCCAGCCTCGTGAATTACACTATGTTATATTGGAGTAACAATTTGAACGCCTCTGTAGTGTATATTAAGGAACTGACATTACGGTCTCGAACAACCCCCTTCTGTCTTATATAACCTAGACAGTATCGACGCTCATGTCTTCTGCCTTTTTGTGGTATTCTCGCTGCTGTGCCGTCTACTGCTCCGTTTACTCATTGCTCGATCCCCATTTTCGATAGACTTTATTCCTTCGCCTTTCTCCTTCGCCTCATTATCCTCACGACCCCCTTCATCGTCTTCATAACCAGCGTGCTCGCCACCATCACTCTCAATATCGCCTTGAATCTCCCCACGGTCGGTAGGAAATAGTTTACGCCAGGTTCCATCAAGCGCCTGGCCATCATTCCCATAAAGGCCAACCTGATATGCTGTCTTCATAGCAGAGATGCACACATCACGTCTTTTTGCAAAGTCAAACATTGGTTTTGGATATGTTCCCTCCTCAATACTGTTCAATCCATCGCCCTTTATGCGGACACCTGCCTTTTTCTGATCCGGGAGGGGGGCTTTCCACGGTTCATAGATGTACTTGGAGTCCATATTTTTGAGCTCTGGCACATAACGACGGATGAAATTTCCTTCCCTGTCCCACTTCTGACCAAAGGCTATCGGGCTATAGCAGCGGAAGTACTGTGAAAAGAAGGCCGTGCAAGACAACCACTGCCAGTTGCCAGCATTGCAAGCCGGCTCATGGTCTATGAGCCATTCCTCGAAGACCTCGCAACCTCGCTCCCAGTCAATATAGCAACCGCCCCTTGTCAGAAAGCAGGCAACCGCATGCCGTCCCAGGTGATGGATCCAGCCTTCGTCTTTTAGCTGTCTCATTAAAGCATCTATCCAGGGGAACCCGGTCATTCCAACCCTCCATCTTCTGAACCAGATATCTGCCTCCTCGGAGTCAATGTGATACTCTCCAGTAATAAGTCCAGTTTCTGGATCTCTCTTGGAGGGCAAGTGCCAGGGAATGAAACGACAATACGGATTGTTCGCCGTCTGCGAGAAGACATAACCCAAAGCAGCTTGAGCGGCGAAGTACATGTCTCTGAAGAGTAGTTGGCCAAGGAGGCTTTCTGGGGGGTTTGAAGCACCCTTTCCATACGAATCGACGATTTCCCTTACTCGCCAATAGAACAAACGTACAGAAAGCGCCCCGAAGTGCAGATATGGCGAGAGGAGAGTGGTAGCTTGTGGCTCGAATTGAGCTGGATTCGTTTTGGGTTTCTGGAAAGTTGCAGTGTATTTCTCATCTGCAATCAACTTGTTTAGTTCTTTCAACGCCCGGGTTTCTCCTCCACGATGGGGTGTGGTCGCTGGTGGGAAGCCCAGTTCCTCCATTGTTTCAATGGCGAAGTCATCGTTTGGCCCTGCTATCCTGGTATACGCTTTATCTCCTTCGGTCCGAAATCCTGCATTGAAGTCTGGTTTGGTATTCGGTTCGTCCTGGTCAAAGTTGACAGGCATGTCTCCTGGATCTGGAAGATGTTTGGGAGCAGGAATGGGTTTCCGGATCTCACCAAGCTTGCTCCCGGCGGCTTGAAGCTGCGTGATAGACATTGTTGGCTTTCCGCCATGCTTCTCGACTATCTGGTCACTATCCCATAACGTCCTGCCTGAACGGACAAGGACTTCGACACCAGCATCTTTAGCCGCCTGGACGACAACGCTATCTCTCTCGCGACCATAACTGTCTGTGTCTTTTTCGAAAACCAAGTGGGTGACCTTCCATGCCTTGAAGAGTTTTGGAAACAGAGTCTGTGGTGCTTCTCTGAGAACAAAGAGTTTTGACTTGGGGTTCACCTGTGAAATAGATCGGGAGAGGTCATTCTGGCAATCCAGGCTTTACTTCGTCAGAATAACTACAAATCAAGGAGCAACTTCTCTCTCTCTCTTTCTCTTTCTTACAGAAACTGCCATCTATTGAGGCCTCCTCTTGCTCGGTATACGTAATGGGGATCCCACGTAAAGATGGGCCAAAGAACAGCTGGATCAAGGTCTAGAGCCGCTTTGAGAGCAGGTGAATCGTGAAGTCGCAAATCTGTTCGGAACCAATAAATCACACGAGGTTTTGCCATCTTCGCAATTTGAGGCAATACTGTCGCAATAGGGAGCCGAGATCATTGAGAAGTTTGGCATATCACTTTCAAGTGTACTTCTTAGTCGAAAAGTCATGATGTCAACACTTGTCAGACCCCAGCCACCAGCTTTATGGCCAGTCAGGACACTCAGCTAACTTACCTAGTGTTTGGGACAATCAGAAAGAACACATTAATTAGCTGCGCATTATGGCAAAATTTTCCATCCATCTGTTTAGTTCGTTTACTAACGCAAGTTGTGATGCTTTATGAAGTCCTTCAAAGCAGACACAGTGTTACAAATGGAGTCAAATAACTTTGCTGCTCTTGCAGTAGCTTAAAGGTACGGAGTAATGAGACCGAAGATCAAGAATAAGACATACTCAGGTGAGTTTTGACATTGAATCCATGCAGCTTCACATTAATTGGAAAGATTTTTAATTGTCTTTCTGTTTATTGTTTAGCTACTTAAGGGAGAGATCTTCAGCTGTTTTGCCTGCCAATCAATACCCCCTATCTCAAGTCTAATGTCTATGCTAAGATTTTAACTGAAATGGCTACGGCAGAGGTTATTGTTTGATCGCAGCTTGTCAACCAGGCAGTACTGGGATCGGTAAACAATATCCCGGAATCAGACAACGAGCACATGCAAAACCAGCCACTTCACCATTAAACTTGGCATTTGGTAAAGCGCAGTGACTACATAGGCATGATCGGGAAAATGAGACCATGAGACGTACTCTGTACACGGTGAGACATTAGCCAGACCTACAATGACCTCTCCAGTGCAAAGAGTTCGGTTTATCAATAGTCTTGCCAATAGTCTGCCTTCGGTGAGTCCCAAGGCCATTCTCGGCGGACAGGGCGGAACATCCATTTAGAGATCGTGGTTCTGTAGTTATCCATTCGCTGAAGAACGAGCCTATCCCTTCTCAAGGGAGTCGTCACGGCAGCCATAACACAGCAAGTGGGCGATGTTGTTCTAGTGCTGTTATTATTTAGTTGCTCTTGTTGAGGAGCTTTCAGCTGTAGCTGAGACACAAGTGTCTTATCCCTGGGCCCCAAGTCTCATATATACCGTGTCTCACTTGCGGCACAATCGCCTGAGCATTCGCGTGGCTCAAGTTTCCATTGTTTTCTTCGTTGATAAGTCCAATTCAAGACGGCTATGTAATTACACTATTAGCACGTAGCATCTTGATCAACTTAGTTAGCAACGGATCTGGGAGTGTACCGTATCTACTACTAATATTCATCACGGCTACTTAATGGCCAAGCTGTCATAAGTAAGGTAACCTAGCTGACTGAACAAAGCTAAGGCTAATAAATTAAGATAGATAGAGATGCTCTGAAAAGCCTCCCTTACCTCTATAAAGATTATACGTCTATTCAATATCATTCTCCTGTATCTAAGTATAAGGCTTACAATAGCTTGTAAAAAACCAAGCTAGCTGTGACGAATTTTAGCAGTAGATACGGTACATCTGCGGGTCTTACACATGCAGGTAATATTTGAACTAGCATTCATTTCCCATACGGCAAGTGTTAGCTCAGTGCTGAGTGCTGATGCGGCTCAATTTCTATGGTATTGGTGTGCCTAACGAGTGCCCCGTCGACTATTGAGAACGGCGGCAATGGACAATGCAGCCACATGTAAGCGGCATCATTTGCATCCACATGAAAGTCATACTTCTGTCAAAACGCATGTTGATCATCTACTCCGTAAGTCAAATGCAAGGCCCCCCCCTCCGCATGTTGAAGGTGGAGACCAAAGTAAACAACAAACCAAACAAACAATCACTAATAAACAAGTAAACACGAGTTCCTGAACCCTTTTACAGCACACGCCAGTCTAACGTTAAGATCTGCCAAGGTTAGTATAGGTCATTGATTCTCCTCGACATCAATACGATTTCCACTGAAGAGAAGACTGCGACGACTCTTTCCTTAAATCAATAAGACCGAAAGAGTTGTGGTTTAATCAACAATGTACTTCGGAAAGCCCATTATTATACGGAATAGGACATGATCAGATTATCCATTCTATTGACAAGAAGCTCTTCATTGGCCAATGGATGGACCATTGAATCCCATCCAAAGAATAGTCTTATGTAGTAGGTGGGCAGACAAGTAGGGTTGGAGACAAGACGGGCGCTGCTGTCCTCGTGCCCGACGCCGAGGTGTTGGTGACCTTGGCGAATCATGGCACTGTTCGCGGTTCGGGATGGACGACTGTGACTGCAAGGACAACGGAAGCATGTCCTGTCAAGTCTAAGGAGTATGCTCGGCGGAGACAATCGAAACCCGTGTCGTTTCCACATTGTGAGTGCATATAACTGTATACGTGTACGATGCTAAAAAGGCCCAAGACAGTCCAGTTCAATTATACAGATTTAGTACTGATATAATAGGCACCCGATAGGACGCGATGCGGCCATTGGTAAGCCACCACCGGAGCCAACAAACTGACTAACACAAAGTCCAGGACAGACGGCTAACCTGGGTTGAATTCATTACAGTCTGCGGGCGTAGTAGTCGAGACCACAATAGCAGTTGGAGACGTGGGGTGGACACGGAATCATAAAGCAATATTGGTAGTGATCAGATCTAGATTCAAGCATCCTGAACAAGAAAGAGAAGACAATCTTTTGTGTCCATCGCAAGGCAATGTTACATAAAATTGGGTTGTGAGGCAAAATGCTTCACTCCCCTACTCCCCGCTCCCCTACCCGAATGAGCGAGTGTGCAAGAGGTTGACGGTACCCTAGTTATTATTAGAACTTTTGAATCTCAAATGCAATGCGGGGCTGGAGCAAGCGAGCGAGTGATCGACAGCCAGTTACCAGGCCTGCATCATCCATGAACTGGTCTCCATGATGGCTTAGATGCAGAATGAAGGATTCCCATATAGGACATCTGGCTGTTATTACTGTTGCATTCACAAACTTTAGAATTGCATCACAGGACACAGTTCACCGGTAGCAATGGGAAACTCTGATGAACGAGCACCCTGGATGAAAGGAAGAAACAGAATGATCCGCGATCGCCAATCATACATGGCTTTGGCCCTGTTGAGATTTCCCCGGAAATACCGCGACGAGGGTCACCCTGCATCTAAGTTTTCGTCATACCACAGAAACACACCATGGCACCAGGGATGCATCTCCTGCTTCCAGAGCACCTTGCTTGCGAAATAGTTTGTTCGGTGCACAGATGAAGGGCCATCATGCTAACTAAAATAAAGTAACTACCTAGTAGAAAAGACCCAGACACTGGAAATGGCCTTAGCGAAAAGGCTCGGAAAATCCGGAGGATCCGCTAGGAGCAAATTCAGGCTGAGTAACACTGTAACTCACAGTCAAGCAAGTCTATGAATGTGTCACCCAGTAGCTTGGAAAAGCAGGGGCCAGGGATTCGATTTCGTCGGCAGTCAGACACGGATCAGATGGAGATGGTCTATCTAGAAAAAAAAAATTGAATAAATATGGTCTGAGTGATTTGTATTGAGCGGTTTGACGTCGCAGATAAGTAGGCGAGGTAGTATGACTATGAGCATGGGGACAATAGGTAAGGCTAGGAAAAGTAACATGCCCGACGCGAACTCGAAACTAAAATACAAGGGCAGTATTAACACTTAGAAAAAAAGTCTCGTACTGAGTTGTAGGAGATGTCTTTCAGCAAACTAGCGAGGGCCAATGCCAAACAACAAACAATGGGCAGGAGAACAAAGGCATTTTCGTTGAAAAGTCTGTGTGATGACCTCAGCGGGGCATTTCTCAGGGTCTGGTCTATCAGAGACAAAGCAAGGAACTTCTGGAAGCAAGGGAGACAAGAACATGGAGGTCAAAGTGTCTCATGAGGCGGTTGCGATATAGCAACCAGAGCGAAACGAGCAGAATAATCAGGGCCGCAGCTGGTGGTTCCGAGTCACTGAACAGGCCCGTGCTGGGTTCCAACTCTGAGCTTCAAAGCCATTTCTTTGTTTTTCCAGCATCACCTTTCAAAACTAAGGCGTCATTTCCTTGTGCTGACATGTATGTATTGCTGTGCATGAGGGAGCCAGCCACAGATGGAGGTAGGGGTCTGTCACTTTGAGATCTATCCCTTGGTACTTTACCTGACGTCGAAAAAAAGAAGTGTACTGGCAGCGCACCTTAAAATTACATGTATCTTGGCTTCCATCTCCTCTCAAATTTCGGTGTAGAAGCCTCACAACTAACAACGAGTGCCAACTTTGTCTGCCACGTTTGTCCCTCCCATGTCATCGGGGACGAAGAGGGATTTCCAAATGGTTGACTCAAAAAGTGTATGGGGAACCAGGATACAAGCGGAAAGAAGATGAAACAGTAACCGGGATCTGGGATGCTCGTGCTTTTGTGGCATGGGTCCATTGTCGGTATTTGCTGCGAATTCCAGCATATTCAGCTGCTTACTGACCTCCTTCATTTTTTAGCCCAGACAGCCAATCTAATTATTGCCATGCTGTCCTGGTCGGTTCGTCAGAATTGGAGAGTCATTCTTTAACCTCAGGACCTATCCCCTGTCTGAGTACGCTTTCATCGATCTTCGATTCATAACTCGATCATGAGTGACCGCTCTGACAAGATTTCACAGTTTACGATGAGAACGCCAGAGTGAATAATTCGCCGTTGCTATTTACTCTCGTCAATGCCGACTCTCCAATACAACCTCAAGTCAACAAATAACAAACTTGGTCTCACAACTCAAAATTTATCATCTTGGATTAGATCGATGAATCTAACGCCTAAAAGGTTAGAGTCAGGTACCCGATCCCAGTGTCCAATAAGGGGGTCAGCAGTTAGATTAAAAGAGGGCTTCTCGGCTCTTAATGGCACACGCTCTACAGTGTGGTTGCGTGGAGGCAGCAGGGAAGACAGAGGCTTCATTGGCATGACTAGGCCTCAATCATACTAGCCAGAAGAAATAGGGCTTGAGGGCTTGAGTTTTTTGTCCTATGGGCCGGGCGATCGATGCCCATTCGGGAGTTGGGTTTTGGAAACCGTTGGACTTTGCTGGTAGTGGAAGCTGGGAAAGAGACCAGGACATGTCATAACTACGAGTAAGCTTGTGAGAGTAGCTAAGGTGGTGAAATCTCAATGCCATCTCCTTGTGTGTATGGCTCTGGTGAAACACTCTCTGCAGAGGTCACAGCCAAATAATGCTGGCATTTATTTATGTTTGCCAACATGCTATTTAGAATAATTCGAGAATTGAAAACTCATCCAGACATCCAACTCCTACAGTATTAACAAAACCAGCTGTTTAACCCACTTTGACCAGCTTCTCCACCCGTCAATCCATCAATAGGCCCAGGGCATTAGATTCGGAGATACTTGGAGTAAAGAAGCGAAAGGAAGAATGGGCTTACAAGGGCAGACTGGCCCCATGACTTGCATAAGAGAAGTCAGCCACGTTAGCCAACCTGCGAGCCTCTTCCTCATACAGTAATCTCAATCTCACACAGCCTTCGGACATCGAATCGTAGAGGGGAAGGGTTCCTAGTCAAACTGCCCCCTCCCTCAGGTAAACCTGACCAACGAACATCCAAACAGGGCTTGAAACGAAAGGTTGTGCGGTGCGATGCTATTCTTGCGGGTGCGCCGTGTCTGAGAGTCGCCAGCTTGTAAGAGAGTTGACGGGGGCTGTGGGGGTATGTATAAGACACCCGGGTCTGTCTAGGGCCGGCCACTTGCTAACGACACGCAACACAGCCTATGGCCAGTTAGTAAGGTGAATCCACTCAGAAGAGGATCATTCCCGGCTTGCTTTTTCACCAAGTCTCCATCGTGTGAGTGAATGCAGTGCCTCTTCTTAGCGGTGTCCTGTGCTGCTGGCTGCTGGCCTGCACTCTCTTCGACTCAGACAGGTCTCCCACACCAGACCAGCCAACGTCGGCATCCACAAGTTCGTTTTACTTTAACCTTTGCTTTTATCCTTGGCCTCTGCTCGTTTCTCTTCATTACTTCTTTCCCACCCTCAGGTCTTCACCTGCTCGTTTCAATATCGTCCATCCTTGACTTAAACCGACCGAATCCTCGTGATTGTTGCTTCAATACTCAGGCTAATAATTGCAAAACAAGACAGACTGCAATATATTACCTAGAGTAATACACTCTTTCAGACCCGATCTTATATCACTTACGTTCTTTCACCAACCCGTGGTGTTGGTTCGGTTTACTGGCTTGGGTCGATTCATACCAAGCAAGCTTGGATATCAGCAACGAAATATCCCGTAACTAACAAGCACTTACCGAAGTGACTTGGACGCTCCTCTCTGTGGTTCGCAAATTGGTGCCACTCAATATATATCCCGCCGTCTATTATCGTTTATCGACATCCATATCATAGTCGCACTGTCGAACCAAGGTCGATGAAACATAGCCAATCCAGATTATGCAGTGCCACTCAACGTTGCGAGCATTACGAGAAACAAGATTAATTTTCAACGATCTACGGGAAGCAAAGAACGCTTGCTTAGTTCGAGGTCAGCCACCTACCAGCTGTCGTACTGGGGCTTTGCAACTACACAACATCGTCTTCGCCAACTTTCAGAAACAATGCGGCGTACCCTATCAATCGTTCTGGGCTCATTGGCCCTACTTGTCACAGTGGCCGTGATAGCAGTCCTTATCGTTCTCACTATTCATACACCCAAAGAATCAAGTGGCCGAACACTCTCGAAAGTCTCTGTTGCCCTCGAGGTTGTGACTCTTGTTATTCTCTGTTGGTTCGCTTCCACATATGTTTCAACTTCCTTCCGACGATGGTCAGCACGATGTCTGGGTGTTGACTTTGGCGCTTGTCTTTTGTCGATACTATTTGCTACTGTTGCAACAGTAGCTACTCTCATTCAGTTCAGCAAGTCTAAATTCGAAAATGAGGATGGGTTAACAGGCTCGAGTAAGAGCAGTCTTCTCGTGGGCTTGTCCGCTAGTCTTGGGGTGTGCTTCTTCCTTCAAGTTGGCTTCTTATCTGTTCATTTCTTCCTTACGCGGCAAAGCGACCAGAAGGCATTTTCACTCCATACTCTAGAGGAGGACCGAGGCCTGCCATCATTCCGATCCAAGACGTCGCTGAAGTCGATCCCCTATAGTCACACAGCTTCAGATCATGAGACAGCCCCCAGGATGATGAGCTCGATGGACTCTCAAACACCCACCCCATCTATACGCGGACGTTCCAGGTCCGGTACTTCAACTTCAATCAAGATTCAACTTTCAAACGCCATTCGGTCTGCGACTGTAAGAAGTCACGTGTCGTCAAGTGAGTTTCGACGACCTATATCGACCGACTCGACAATACATCAGTCCAGTGAAGATGTTTTTGACACCTGGGACACATCGTCTGTTGATACAAACAACCGCCAAGTGGTTATGGAAGCTGCAACTCCTCCTCAGCAAACCCAGGGCCATTTTCTCGAGACAATTCCTGGTAGCCCTTCACCAAGCAGAACGTCCACACCTAACAACGATATGCCTCTGGAGCCGCCGAGGATCCGCATGCGAAGCCGAAGCTTCAGTCCGGTAACTATAACACGTGAGCAAATGAGCCCTCAAACGTCGACGACCGATCTCCCTGAGCCGTCCCTGAGTGAATCTCATATTCACCCGCTCTTCCGATCCGACTCGCCTACGCCGCCCCCAATGGCCACGCCTGGCACGGTTGTCTTGGCCTCACCCAATGCTGGACAAGTCATCACACACCGCCAGAGTGTACGGTCTCTGCGGTCTGCCTCTGTAACAGTGGGCCCAAGCCCTCTCAGCCATCGGGATGAGCACGAGAGCATTAGAGAGGAGCAAGAGTCCGAGACAGACTCCCAAACGACAATTGACCGGCCACTCACCCCTCCCATCCCTGGGTGGGTTATGGGTGCTGACGCTCGATCAAGTTGGTCGGATTAAACCGCAGGTAAAAAATTGACCATGAAGATGATGGGAGAAAGTAAGAAGCAGGAGAAGAACTAACGATGTCACTCTGACTGAGTGACAGTATAATGATAAAATGAGCAGGGGCATGTGAAAACAGCGGGCACTATGATATGGACAGACTCCATTTTCTTATCTTTTTTATCCTTCCAGACGCCACCGGATGGTAAACTCAAGAGTTCCGTACAGACCTGGTGGAACGGTCTGAGGAGGATTTTTTGTATATCAATGAAAATAGCGAGGCGCTTTTATGACTTGACCAACTGCGCTAGAGGCGCCAGGATGGACGACAGAGATGCATTGTAAGGTAGAACAAAAGCTAGAAAGCTTAGAAGCAATATCAAACACTTGTTAAAAGAACCAGAGGATATGAGGAACCCTTCCATGCAGGTATTGGAGTCAAGACGCAGAGACAGGGCTCTCATAAAGGCTCCAAGCTTTGTTCTTCAAGCCTTTTAAAGCATAACAGGTTTTGACATCTCGAATCACTTGGATGTAGTGCAAGACTGTCTCAAAGAAAATCCCGGAGTTCCTCCACGTGGCGAGGTTATTTGTGTGGGATATCTAATAGAATTCTCCTGTTACGTGTTACGAACTTCCATCACTGGCTCGGTTCCAGAGAAAGCTTTTCCTATAGCAAGGCCTAAACATTAAGTTGGGCGACGTCAATACCGAGAGCATGCATGATAGGTGTATTTCAGGGATGGCCACGTTATTGACTCTCATCAACAGAAGTTCCAACCTAATTTCAAAATGAAGAACTCTAGACGTATTTTTGCGTACGGGCGCTGGGCGTTCCCAGCAGAAACACTCTACTTCTGTGCCTGGTACTGGCTCTCTCTCTCTCTCTCTCTCTCTCTCTCTCTCTCTCTCTCTCCTGCTCACAGTCTACTGATCAACACAGCCCTGGAGCATCTGATAATTGTAGCTCTTAGTCTCAGGCAGCAGGACGCGCGCCTTCTAGCCATTTGGTAGCCTGGAGTGGCTGACAAAGGTACACTAGGCTGCTTTTGGTGATGGCTGGCTTGAAAGTAACCCTTCCAACTCAGAGAGTCATGCCCCACCTTTTCCCTCAGCCAAACGTCAACTTCGTCCAGGCTGTGAACCACTAAGCTTTCCTCCAACACACTTCTATTTCTACGTCGACGATTTTATTTTCTCCTACCCGACCTCTCTCCCACATATTCTCCCCCTCGGCAACAAATCTTTGATCTCGACTCATCGACTCGACTCTACTGCCGCTGCTGCACCGAGCGAGACGACTCCAATCTAAATCAACAGGTCGCACTTTGCCTCCCACCTCCCCACCTCAAAGCGACAGAGTCTTCGCCCATCATGAAGGTCACCTTCAAGGTACGTCATGATCAATGCGCCTCTGAATCTGCGTTAATGAGCTTGATTCCTTGTGCTTGTTTTCATTCTCTTGGAAGTTGACTAAAGGTATTTCAGGATCTCAAGCAACAAAAGTTTACACTCGACGTCGAGCCTTCTGAGCTGGTATGCCTGCCCCGCGTTGGTGCTTGTAGCTGTATGCGCGAATCATTCAGCCAGCTGATACAGTCGATAGATTTCTGCCGTTAAAGAAAAGATCTCAGCTGAGAAAGGATGGGAGCCCAAGTTGCAGAAGCTGATCTACTCTGGTACTTAGTTACCTCTTCTGTCGCACTATATGGTCGCTGACGTTATGCCAAGGCAAGATTTTGAAGGATGAAGAGACTGTTGGCTCCTACAACATTGAGGAGAAGGGCTTTGTGGTCTGCATGGTGAATAAGGTATGGAATAATGACTCCTTGGTAGGAGCTTACATACTGACAGCTCGCCATAGCCTAAGCCCAAACCCGAACCCAAGGCGGCCGAATCCAGTGCTCCCCCTGCCACACCCGCACAAGCTGTTACCAACACACCTGCGGCCCCTGCGGCACCTGCGCAATCTTCATCTCATCAGGCTGCTGTCCCCGCGACGCCTACTCCTCAGCGCTCTGCGGATGCTGGAACTGGTGCTCAAGCTGAGGAGCCTTCTGGCCTTGCTATGGGATCTCAACGCACCGAGGCGATCGCAAACATGGAGGCCATGGGTTTTGAAAGAAGCCAGATCGAAGCGGCCATGCGCGCTGCCTTCAACAACCCTGACCGTGCTGTCGAGTATCTTCTTAATGTTCGTCTTGAATGTTCCGGGCTGTCGTGAGCGACGATTGCTTACTTGGTTTATATTAGGGCATTCCCGACAATATCCGGCAAGAGCAGCAGCAGCGCGAGGCTGCTCCTGCGGCCCCTGCTTCACAACCAGCTCAACCCACTGCTTCCGCCCAAGGTGCCTCTGATGAGGGTGGCGTGAATTTGTTCGATCTTGCTGCTCAACGTGGAGGTTCTGGTGGCCGAGGAGGAAGTGGAGGGCACCAGGCAGCGGCTGCCGCAGCGGCTGCAGCAGCAGCTGGACAAGGTGGCGATCTGGGTAACCTCGACTTTCTGCGACACAATGCTCAATTTCAGCAACTCCGCCAGGTTGTTCAGCAACAACCGCAGATGCTCGAGCCAATTCTCCAGCAGCTCGGAGCCGGCAATCCTCAATTGGCCGAGTTGATTGCTACAAATCCAGACCAATTTCTCCAGCTTCTCGGTGAATATGCTGATGATGACACCCCCCTACCCCCTGGGGCTCAGGCCATTTCGGTGACAGAGGAGGAACGAGATGCTATCGAGAGGGTGAGTTTTTTATTTCGATACGGCCCTAAATCTGAGTCACTGACATACATTAGTTGTGCCGCCTAGGATTCGATAGAGATCAGGCCATCCAGGCCTATTTTGCCTGCGACAAGAACGAAGAACTGGCTGCTAACTTCCTCTTTGACCAACCGGAGGACGACGAGCCTGCCCCTAACAACAACAACTAAGAGCAGATGAGATGTGCAGAACAATACGCGCTACGATTATGAACCGAATGAAAGGGGCACAAAACCAGGCATTCTCTGTGGAATAACCATCTGGCGACGGCGACGGACCAGGGATAGGACAACAGAAGAGGATCATGAAAAGAATGTAGCCATTGGTCCTAGCTAATAGAGCAGGCATAAGTGGTGGTTTTGATCTTAGAAAGCTCCCATTTTATATTTACATCGTGAAAATCAACACCTGATGTGAGTTGGGTAGGTAACTGAGGATTGTTCAGTTATCTCTTTCCTTACCGTATCGTGTTATAGTGATTACCTATGAAACTCCCTTGATTGAGTAGTATGGTGGGACGTCAAATTCAGAGAATACGAATTATGCTGAATCTTGCTGCTGTTCATCCACCCAAGCTTCATAGCCTAAACACCAGAATAATTCGAGCCTCTGCATCAAGAGAGGGTGAGGGATAAATTAGGCCCGGTGATCAAAGGTATCCTAAGTTTGTTCTATAAACCTAAAAACATTTTAAGCATTGATTGGATATCTTTCCAAAACTCAAACTTCAAGTACCTATCTGGCTATCGTTTCCGAAATGGCACAACTCACAGGCTGTATCACCTATTTTCGTCAAACGTTCAAACAATCCGATGAGTGTCAGATGGTATCCTATATCTTGAGTACTGTTGGGGGTAGTTTGTTGCCCTTGGTACTATAGCATGAGTGATGCGCTCTGGAGCCGCCGTTGCTCAGTCAGTAATCGACATGTCTAGTCCCGGGCACTAGGAACTCTCATGTCTCTGGCCACACAAGAAGATTCTTTCTCCTTCTTCCGTTTACTTTCTGTACTTTCCAGCCTTTTAGTTTGCCGTCTAGGTTGCCCTTGTACAGAGATAATCACGAGACTTACTGGCCTTGTACGATCCATGGCCAGGAGTATCTGGCCCCTTAGTATTAGCCATTAACATGACTATACCCCTAATCCCGCTAGTCAGGCTCACACATCTTGCTGGAAGAGTCCTGCTGATATTATTTCTGTCCAGTCACTGATCATCCCTTGGAAGTCTGCTCATTACTCCTGTTTTCAAATTCCGCAAGTCTGCATGTAATTGCCAGTGTTCTTGAGTGACCCTGCTACCCCTATTTTTGGATCGCGAACTTTGACTTGACAAGGGCTGCGGTCTTATGTTTACGCCCGTTGGAAGGTACGAAGCTCCAGTTTGTTGAGACGAGAGACAGGCGTCACTTATCATGATGATACATTTATTAAGCAGGTTTAAGATTTCACATTGTGTACCTTGCCCTAGGAGAATTATTATTCTGTAGAGACTGCTCTCGAAGCTAATTCCATGTAACCCTTTCTTTCATTCGTGAGCAAATAAAAAACCCTATGGGTATCATGCCTATCCCTGTTACGCCGCCCAAATCATGTCCCCGATTTTGGACGTACTCTTGATCCTGATTTCGACCTCATTTATGTCCTCTCCCAGCTCAAGCCTCTTGAGCAATGGGTTCACCGTTTAGCCCGTAGGTTACTGCCTGCTTCTTTTTCCTCTTCTTTTTCTTCGCGTCACCTTCGTCGTCGTCCTTGAACAGCTCCTCACGTCTCTTGCGCATGATCTCGGCCTGCTCGTCAGCTCGGCGTTTCTCCTCGGCCTCATATTCTTCCTGGATCTTGCGTTGTTCAGCCTCGATGTCTGCCACTGGCTCAAACTCACTACCGGTGAAAGCCTTATACTCTTCGAGATCGATCTTTACCGTCTTCTCGCCAATGAGAGCAGCGTTGACGCGTTGTGGGCAGTGGCGCTCCTCCCGGTTGAATTTGAGTTTGACATGACGCCGCTGCTTGCCCGGGAACATTTTGGAAATCATCTCAAAGTCCGTACCGAGCATGCGCAGGCCGCGATAGAAGAGTTCTGTCTCTGCGTCGGTCCAGATATTGGGACCCCTAAGTTTGGAGGTGTTCATGAATGAGTTACTGGTGATGAGGCGCGTGAAGTCGTTTTCTTCGACTGTTTCCATGTCTCCAGCTGCAGCGGCTGCTCGAGCATGTCTGTCCACAGCCAACGAGCTTTGGTCGATTACGATCTGCCCATCAACAATACGGAATTGAGGTCCTGAAGGTGCAACCGGAGCTGAAACTGAAGGAGCTGGCGAGGATGCAGCGGGGCTTCCAACCTTCCCTCCTTGGCCACCGTCTTCGGGGGTTGCTGAACTATCACGTTCGCCGTCAACTCCGAGTTTGATCTTCATTCTTGCCCGCCTCTCTCGTTCTCTTAGCTCATCATGTCTGCTGAATTTCTTTCCAATGTGAAGATCCTTGGTTAAATCAGCCATCTTAAGCTTCTGTAAGTCCACCAGTTGAGATTCTGAATCTTCCGGCGTAAGTGAGCGCGCCCGTCTGTTTTTAGGTGTACTTGTACCGCTCTGTGTTGTCCTGCGTTTTCTGGGCTGTCTGGCTGCCGTGCCTTGTTCATCGGTTTTCCTCTGACGTTTCTTCGTTTTCGAGCCTCCCTCTTTCTCAACCTCATCCTGGGGTGCCTGGTTAACCTGCTTCCTGGTTCGTGGTCTACGCGTTGATTTGAATACATTCTGCGGTTCTCCTGAGGTCTCTTCGGGTGTATCATTCGAGTCAGTAGCGGGGAGAGATGGTGTATTTGAAAGATCAGTTCCACTTGGGCCTTCCGAGTCATCTGGAGTTGGTGTTTGCAGAACAGGAGACGGAACATCATCGGTATTACTTGAGTGAATCTCATTATACTGCGCAGGAGGCTGTTGACTTTGTTCTTGCTCGCTCGAGGTTGTCGCTTGGGCAGCCGTGGTAGGCACTCCGATTGTTTCAGGGTTGTGCTCGGTATTTCGGTTCGAAAGTTCACTTTGCTTTTCTTCTGGAGACTTTTCTTGGGCAGGCCCTTCAGTTTCAGCATGTTCGTCCGGCTTTGCAGGCTCCTGGATTGTCGATGGTGGGGTAGAAGATTGGCGACCAAGTTCACGAGAATCTTGATTCTGCGATTCAATGGGTGATCTCACGGGTTCCTTCGCCGATGGTGTTTCTAAAGATTGGTGGGACACATCCTGTGCTTCTGAATCCCTTAAGTTGTGCGGAAGAGCAGCAGTCGGTGGTGCTTTGAGAGGTTGAGAGGGTACTGGTGCCGCGGGGCGTCGAGCGGCGGGGATCTTGGGTTTGAAGGCAGGCCCTCCTTTCTTCTTGAAAATGGAACTCATTGCGCAAGCGTCTAATCATGCATGTAATGTATGCGATATCCGATATGTTATCTGTGTTGACATTTCCGAACAAATTGCGACAAGAGAACGATTCAGAAACTAAAAAGTACTCGTAGCAAGCAGCCCAGAAAAAAGGCAGAGAAAATAAAATGCGGGATGGTGGAGATGCAGTGGGCGAGAATTATCCGCCCATGCAAATCGATAAGAAGAGCTCCACATTCCGAACGAAGTTAGACTGATACTAATCCCCTTCGAGGTGGAGACGCCGCGCTTCTTGCTCTGCGACTACTCAACTTCGAAATTTCAAACTCCTTACCCGAAGAAACGTTCCATCATCATAACACACTTCCCCGCGCCATCACTTGATGATCGCTCGCCCGTCTTTGCTCGCCACGGGAATTGGCTTGGAAGCGCTCGCACGACCGACCCGTCGCTTTTCTTTGGGAACGCGTCCGCCTTTTTGCCCTATGCCACGCGACTTCTGATGCCTCTCACAACCACGCCCTCTGCTTCCCCTCGCCCATCCACAGTCTCAAAGATGGAGGATAGGAAACGGCCTGCTATCAGCAGTGCCGATGAAATAGCCCCTCCGAGCAAGCGAGTTGCTGTCAATGGCTCCAAGGCTAAAGATGACTCTTCCGACATGAAGGAGGAGAGTTGGATCGAGGTAAGTCACACGACGACATCTCCTATTGCCAACGCTTGAGTATCCGACCATATATTCCCCCCTGCACTTTGCCTATCATGCAGACTTCTGTTTCCGGCTTCGTGCCATTCTGTTGGGATGGTCCTGGACGGCATTGCTCACCAAGCCAGTGATGATGCTCGCCTGCTTCTTGCGACAGCGCAATAGTCGGCTCGGAAGTGCATTCGTCATGCACCCAAATGAGAAGCGCCTCCGCACAACCCAAGAAAACATCACGCAACTTTCTCGACGTATGGAGGTGGAAATGTCGCTGACCCAATCATCAGGCCTACACAAAGGGCGCCATCTACCGGCAGATGCAAGAATATAGTCGAAAGGCTTCTACATACGAGTCGCGCCTCGAGGAACTTCACAAAAGATCTGTCCATCACGACGACCACTTGAGACTTATCGATGCTTGGTGGCGACAGGTTTGTCCCACCCTTCTCCAGTCCCCACTATCTGTGGTATGGCTAAACAAAGAAACAGGTGCTTGAGGAAATGGAGCTTCTTTCGGACTCGGAGATCACTTCTACAACACCATCCGGTATGAGGTCCTTTGTTCAATTTTGTCAGCCGTGCTTTTTTTAACCCTATTCGCAGATCCTCCGTATCTGAGTGGCGTGACTTTCAAGGATCTTCATGAATTCCAGAAACATCTATCCGACAAAGGCAAAACGATCAAATCCAGAGCTGAGGCACTCCTCGGACGATTGGCCTCTTCGCGAGGCAAGATTGACCCCGACGCTGCTGCACTGGAGAATAAGGTTGCAAGTCTGCTGGCAACTCAAAAGGAATACTTGTTCAAATTGGACCGTTTGAAGAGTGAGAAGGACCAGCTCTCTGAACAACTGAATGCTGCGACTTTGCGGTACTTCAAAGCGGAGAAGAAACTAGACCGTGCCAAAAGTTTTCAGGTGCAAAAGCTCGAACAACAAGCATTTGCTAATGCCACCCGCCCTTCTGCATCTGGCGATGGAAGTGCTGAGGCGGGCGAAACAAATGGCAATGCGGGTGAACTGTTGCTTAAGTATGAAGAGGCAACTGCAGCTGCTACCAAGCAAAAGGAACAACTCGATGTCATTTTGGCTGAGATCAAGACCCTTCAGGACGAGAACTCGACTCTCAAAGCGAAGAGAGAGACCCTAACCGATGAAGACTTCATTCGGACCGACGTTTTCAAACAGTTCAAAAACCAGAACGAGGATCTCATCAAACGTATCAACACCCTCGAAGCTACAAACAAACAGCTACGGGAAGAAGCCGAAAAACTACAAGCAGAGCGGTCGATGTTCAGAACTCAGCTTGAAGCAGACGCGAATCAGGTGACACAAGAACTTGAAGCGGAGATCATTTCCAGAGATCAAGATCTTGCCCGAGTGCGGTCCGCGCGCGATGAATTACTGGCCGAAACTACGCAACATAAGGCAAGATTAGAACAGGACCGTGCATCAATCGAACAAGTCAAGGCTCTGGCGTCTGCCAAAGAGGATAGAATTACGGCTTTGGAAGCAAAACTTTCACGCCTTCAGCCAAGCGAGGACCAGCAAGCTATTCGCCCGGATATCGAGGCATTAACGATTGATGAACTTCGTCTGCAATACACAAAATTGGAGCGAGATTTCAACTCTATCAACACTGAATTCCCGGCTATGGAAAAGGCATACAAGAAAATAATTCAAATTGCTCAAAAGAAAGCGATGGATACCAGTGCTGTAGAGGAACGCATGGCAATATTAATTGCAGAGAAGAGTAAAGCTGACCAGAAATACTTTGCCGCGCGAAAGGACGCAGACACTCGCAACAACGAGATTCGATCATTACGGCACCAGAACAGCAAGAGCTCGGAAATCATCGCCCAGCTCAAGGACCTCGAATCGCAGAACCGTACCCTACTGGGTAATTTGGATAAACAGTTGACGGATTTCAAACAAGCAAATGCAGCCCTGATGACAGAGAACAAGAAGATGGAAACAGCAAGCCTCGATGCTCTCCGCCGTACTGAGTCTCTGAACAAGCAAGTTGCTGATCTGACAAACCTGGTCAAGTCTAAAGATGCGGCTTCTGCTGTGGTTCGTGAGCGCAATACCATGCAAGAGACTGAGGTGGAGAAGATGAAGGTACGCCTCGAGCATACACAGAAAGATCGCGACAACTGGAAGAATAAGGCATTGAGCAATGCGTCTGAAGAAGAGGAAATGTTACGGGTGAGTGATCCAAGAAAAGGAGCCTGTTGTTTTGAACTATTCTAATGCGCTTTCAGACGTTCGCTCTATGCACTATTTGTCGTATCAATTTCAAGAATACGGCGTTGAAGACGTGTGGCCATTTATTCTGCAACCAATGTGTGGATGATCGCATCAGCAACCGCATGCGAAAATGTCCTACATGTTCCCGAGCATTTGACAAGATGGACGTTATGCCCGTCCATCATTGAACGAACGCACCGAGAGCGCAATGGAAACAACCTATCTTGCATGTTACTTCTGTTTCTTATATATGCGATACCTCTTTTTCTACTTCTTTAATGGCTTACGTCAAGCATTGAGCATCCATCCTATACCTTCAATCATTTGGGGGTGGCTGTATGTCCACATTCACCGGACTATGTTGGGCCACTATGACCTGGACAGCGCATCTTGACAGTTTCCTTCTCTGGGCTAGATGGCTACTCTTGGAAAGTCATCCATGTATTTCTAAACCACTCAGCGGAACACTTGACGAGCCGCTGCATGCATGTATATACTCTTTGTAAAGAAAGGAGGGGGTTGGGGGTTGGGGAGATTCTGAGTCAGTGTACGAAATAGCAGGATAAATGGAATGCGTCAAAATTTGTAGCTCTGTTACATGTCTCTAGTGGGATAGTTATCTATCGACGACTGGTAGAACCGAAACCAGTGCTCTCATGACGATTTGAATTGTTGGATCCAGATGACGATCCAGAACGACCAGCCCATCCAGAACCTCCACGTCCGATGCTGCCATACCCATCGTTGTGGTGATTATGATGGTTTTGCTGATTACGACTACCAGCCCAATATCCTGCTGCGGCTCCTCCTGCGGCACCACTCCAGAACCCGGGTCTCCAAGTGTCAGATTGCGAAGAAGGCTTAGAACCGGGATATGGAGGTGGAGGGTCATCGCCGTCGGGGCCCCATCCCGGGCCCCATCCTCCAGGTGACCATCCGTCGCGACGGCGTCGTGGTCGGTTGGAGTTGCTGCCAGCCTCTTGTGCTCTGTAACACGCTGAGACAAGGATCCAGCCGAGGATAGAGAAAAAAAGAATCGTGAAAAGTAGAGCCCCCCAGTCAGTACCACCTCTGCCGTCGTTAAACCATCCTCCGTTGGCGATATTTGGATAACGACGTTCGCCCTTCCTTGTCAAGGCGACTCTGTATTCGACACCGCAACTACCCTTTAGAACATAGGGGTCGTCGGGAGAGTTATAACCCTCACAGATTACATCCGTAGTGACAAGCTTGAGCTCTTCTGGAAGTGAAGCAGTACAGCTCCATTGAATATCCTCATCACCCCAGCCGGAGCCTTGGTTGGTGCAGCGCATCACATCAACGTCGTAAAGTTCACAGAGCGCCTTCTTGGAGACACAGCGCAGCTGGGGGATGGCGCCAACACGGCGATGATTCGTCATGGCTCCATTACCGCGGAGGGTGAGGGATCGCACATCAGAAAGCTTGATGGCATCCTTGGGGCGGGCGGCTAGCGCAAAGGCCGGCAGTGCAAGTAGCCAGGCGAGAGAGCCAGGTATCATGGTGTTTTGGGGGCTATGACACTAAAGGATCGAATATGTGCCCGTGCTTATCGTGGGATTCTGATATGGAGAGGATGGTGAGGTTTTGGAAGTGATAGGAGTTTGGTTTTGATCTTGGACAGAAGTAGACGTGTTAAGTTGGACACGTGCCGTGGCGATAAGAAGTCTAAAGATGGGCTTGAATGAGATGATGTGGCGATCTGCAGTGAGCTCTGATGATTTGTTCAGAGTCTGTGGTAGCATCCAATGAAAAGACGAGTAGATGATTGTTGCCTAAGGCTTGAAGTAGCAGTCATGAGGGCCAAGATGGCAAGACTTGTTATTGACAGCCATAGAGAGCCCTGGCCGCCCGTCATACCAATACAGTTTCGTTTTCGCGAGTCCAGTGTACGCGGTCATTTCGCTAACTAAGAGCATCCAAGGTCGCCATCATGACATCCAATTTGTCCTAGAACATAGCCTCACGTTAGCATCTTTCGTTCGAGCGACTTCGGATATAGCAACATAAAAGTAGTGTTGAGTAAAATAGAAGAACTATTAGCAATGCGTTTCCTATTGCGTTCTAGGTATCAATAAGGCACAAAATCCATCTCTACTTACTTAAAAAGTCACCCGTATCGTGCTACTGTTATGTGTTCGTAACCACAGTCTATATAATGTAAGTTTCAAACTTCAACAGGAATTAAGGTAAATTTTCAAGTTTTACGGCGATACGACCTGAGTTCTGTATGTTGTCTCAAAAACCCTAGAACTAGATCATCATTTACTCCTTTACTGTAACAGCTTCGCTGAACCAATATACACTCCTCGTATATAGCGCTCTATAAGAAACTACTTCACATGTGGTCAGCACCAGAGCCTCCAGGGTAGATGCGATCCGAACAGGGAGCATCCTCGTTTATCACCCTATGACCATGAAACAATCCCTTATTAATGCGAAACTGTGGAACCTTACCTGGGCTTACCTATGTAGGCGCCTGTTCTCAGGCGTTGTAAGAAATGTTATTCATATGCCCTGGGAAGCCAGAAAACCTCAGATCTTGAGCTTAGATACAGAGGATACCCAAGATAAACTTACTAAAGACTCCTCTAGCTTTATGATAGTTTGCCTAAATATTATTATTATTTAGGGTTGAAGACTTTAGTTTTCTTGTTTCCTCTAGAGTTGTGTTCAACCTGACGGTTATTGCGCAATACAACGAAGCACTGTCATGCTTTGTCTCACACGAGTACCCCTTAAGATACTCGATAGAACGGCTATGGGGTCAACTCGAATGCACCCGTCATTGTGTTCAAGTCAATCCGAAACATTAATCGATTAAAGTCAAGTTTAGAAATATCTCAACTGACAAAAGTGGTAGCAGGATGTATCGTGCTGGCACAAGCCCCCGAGCAAGGATGCTGATAGCACATGGCCGACGATACAAGATCCTTCGCTCGACCACCTCTAATGTTGACCTTGCGCATACCCTCATGCAAAAAGAATTCCTAGCAACTCGGCCTCCTAGATGATCAGCATTGAGGGTGACATTACAAACCGGCAGTGATTTGGTGACTTGGGAATTTAATTTAGAGAATAAGGGGACTGCCCGAGCAGCTTCCCACGTTCCACAGTATCTGTTCTCTCAACAGGAGGTTATTCTGTAGTCGATGAGCAATACCGAGTTGCAGCCACCTATCTTTGCGAATGCGAGAATTGCGAAGCTGTTGGTTATGCCCCGTCATCATAAGCAGCCACGCAATCTAGAATTTATCGGATTTAGCAACTAACACCAGTAACGGATACGAAAATAAGTTTAATGACCGGGATTCGGACTTGAGAGCTCCCGATCACCTAGCTCGCATTCTAAGCTGACAGTCGGGAACCGGCATCAAGAACTCACCGACCCCCGATGATCATCGTTCTGCAATATTGTAACTTTACCCGACGCTTCTGAAGACCCCAATCGCTATTGAAAGTGATTGTTACTGCTCTTCTCATTATTATTGTGCAGCATACAGATCCATCTGTGTACCAAAGTGCTACCATACTCGAACCTCAATACCTCATCGAGGTGACATGAATCTGATGCACAACGGCTTGTGCATTGCAATGCTTGCCCCCTGTGATACGGCAATGGGACATTCAAGATCACTCTGGAACCTGTTGCTTATGCTCACTGACTATGTATGGCATACCTGGAGCTCGCTTGTGGGACTCTTGTTGAATAACATAATAACATTTGCCTAATCGTGGCTACGAGGCGTGCCGAAGTCCCGTGCTTATTATTTACCCGGCTCCGGTCGTCAACTGTCATTTAATAAAAGCTCCGAAGACTGGACGTAATAAAAGTGAACCGATAGTAGCAGATTGAAGCGAGCCCGGCGCTGTCCGAAAGCAGCAACCGTTTCGACGGCGCAGAAATGCTCCACAGAAGCTCGGCCGCCTAACCGCTCTCTGTAACGAATAATCTGATCGTAGGTTGGCTGGCGGGAAAAGGCAGGAGATATGAATGTGGGGCCGAGAGTTACAGTACCTACTCCGTATAGCTAACTCAGATAGACGACGAAGTATGTTTGTTTAGCTATTTTATAGAACAATCATCGAGTCAAAAATAAGGCATTTATTGCTTTGGAAATGTCCATTAAAAGAACCAGAACGTAGAGCAATATACAGTTCATATTATAGTTATTATTCCCATACTGATAGCTTCCAGATGCGAAAGACCCAATTCCTTGCCATTCAAGACCTTGAGTAAGCGTTGGATGCATTTTCGCTCCGTAGGATTACGCACCACGGGTTGTCGGACTACTGCGGGAGTCCGAGGGCAGATCCAATGATTCAAGATGGTCAGAGACAGGCAACCAGAGACAAGATACGCGGTGAGATGACTCAAACAATCGGTACATATGCAGCTTTTTGACCGGGAGGATTGTACAGTCTCCATCGCAACGGGGTTCTCTGACTCCCAAGACATTGGATGCTGAGATCACACACAGATCAGAGATCCCTGTACTGGACCGGCTTACGGGGTCCTGAATACGCCTGAGCATGAGTGACAAGTGACAATGGAACATTCTTCACCCAAGGATGCTCACCCCCAGGCCCCAATCTGCAAGAACCCCATACTGGAGTCACCAATGAATGGTTAGCGGATCAGACATTCGTTAAGCTGAAAAGGGAAACGAAGCGTAATCATCGATCTCTGGACCAGGCGACTTTTTGTGTAAGGTACGCTAAGCCAGTCCAACAGATGGAGCGAGGGGTATGTGGATGTGTTGCCCAAGCTCAGTTATTTAAATAAATTGTCCATTCATCCATCTCGAGTCGCATTTTCTTGTGTTCTCGATCGAGAAATAAACCAGACCCTTCGCACACTGTTTATCACCAACCCAGTCCGTACTGACTGGAGACTGCTCACCTGGGGCCTCATCGTTGCCCGTGCTGCAGCGCATTCGACTTCGACTCTCTATACGAAAATAGATGAACGCTCAATACGCATGATTCGCTAATCTCGACGACAACCATATCAACTCAACACCCGCTGGTGTTTCCTTTTCATCCAAGGGTGTTTTTTCACCCCGCCAATAACTTGCTGTACACCTATTCTTCTTGACCACTGTTACGATCTGGTTCTTCAATAACCACATCATCGCCATGACCGAAATTTCGGAAAAAGCAGCCGCTGCAACAAGCAGCAGCAATCCCTCGCGACCATCGTCGTCAAGCCACAGCGGGAGTGGTTCAACCGACAAAGATGCAGTTCGCCCCCACATGAAATCTTCGAGCGACCCCAACGACGAAAAGTTGGACTTGACAAAGGCCGATTCAGCAGTCATTGTGCCTCCTAAGACAGAGAATATCGAGGATCACTATCGACACTTGCCACCTGACGAAGCCGAGGTGTTGCGACGCCAAGTCGTGAGCCCCGAAGTCAAGCAGGGCGTAGCTGTACTATACAGATATGCCTCCCGCAACGACATATTAATTATTCTGATCTCAGCCCTATGCTCGATTGCTGGTGGCGCCGCGCTTCCTCTTATGACGGTGGTGTTTGGGAACCTCCAGGGGGTTTTTCAAAGCTTTTTTGTTGATCGTACCTTAACAAGCAGCGCCTTCAACGACAAACTGGTGGAATTCGTCTTGTACTTTGTCTATTTAGGCATTGGCGAATTCATTGTCGTATACATATCGACTGTTGGGTTTATCTATACTGGAGAGCATCTGGCCGCAAAGATTCGTGAGCATTACCTTGAAAGCTGTTTGAGACAAAACATCGGTTTCTTCGATCAAATTGGCGCTGGCGAAGTGGTCACAAGAATTACATCCGACACGAATCTCATTCAAGATGGCATTTCGGAGAAGGTGTCTCTCACTCTTGCAGCTGTTGCTACGTTCGTCTCGGCCTTCATCATCGGTTTCATCAAGTATTGGAAACTGACCCTGATCCTTTTTTCAACCGTTGTTGCTCTCCTGATCAATATGGGCGGTGGCTCGACATTCATATTAAAGTACAATCGACAAAGTCTTGAAGCCTATGCCCATGGAGGAAGTCTTGCAGACGAGGTCATCAGTTCAATTCGAAATGCTGTCGCATTCGGGACGCAGGAACGCCTAGCCAGGCAATACGATGCCCATCTCAAGAATGCCGAATATTTTGGGTTTCGTGTCAAAGGCGCTGTCGCTTGTATGATTGCAGGTATGTGTTTCTCCAGGGTGTTAAAGATGCTTGCGAATGGCTTTAACCACAACACACCCATCTTCCACCAACCCTCTGCCACAGCCCATCTATCTTCCACCAACTACTCGGATTTCCAATTACCTTGTATAGAATGAGTTTCTGATCAATTCAGGTATGATGATGGTCCTGTACCTCAACTATGGTCTGGCCTTTTGGCAAGGTAGCAAGATGCTTGTAGATGGCGAAACTTCACTTTCCAACATCCTTACTATCCTGATGGCAGTAATGATAGGCGCCTTCAACTTGGGTAACGTGGCTCCTAATATTCAGGTATGTTAATTCTAGTTTCTCCTAGCCAGGACCTGGCTCTTGCATGCGGCCTTTCCTGTCGTCAGATTGCGTCCTTGAACATATACCGCGTATGCACTATTTAGAAGCTAATCTTGTTCACAGGCTTTTACGAATGCAGTTGCTGCTGCTGCCAAGATCTTCAATACAATCGATCGTGTTTCTCCCCTCGATTCCTCTAGCAATGAGGGCGAGAAGCTAGAGAATATCCATGGCTCCATCCGGCTCTCAAAAATTAAACACATCTACCCTTCTCGCCCGGAAGTCACAGTTATGGATGATGTGAGTCTCGAAATTCCGGCCGGCAAGGTGACGGCTCTCGTTGGGGCATCAGGCTCAGGCAAATCCACGATTGTGGGCTTGGTTGAACGATTCTACGATCCTGTGCAAGGCACAGTTTACCTGGATGGACACGATATCTCTAAGCTTAATCTCCGATGGCTACGACAGCAAATGGCTCTTGTCAGCCAAGAACCCACGCTCTTTGGCACCACTATCTTCAACAACATTCGTCACGGTTTGATCGGCACCAAGTATGAAGATGCGAGCGAGGAAAAGCAGCGTGAGTTGGTTATCGAAGCTGCCAAGAAGGCCAACGCGCATGACTTTGTTTCTTCTCTTCCCGAAAAATACGAAACCAACGTTGGAGAACGAGGATTTCTCCTCTCAGGTGGCCAGAAGCAGCGTATTGCCATCGCTCGCGCCATCGTTTCCGATCCCAAGAGTAAGTCGACTGGCTATAAAAACATGAGATCTTTGACCAAAGTCCAAGAGACTCTTGGAGTTTGTCCTAAGGTACTCCAGTCTTGCCTAAGTTAAAAAAAAAACCCAAACTTGATACTTAGGGAAGTTCATGGTATCTTAGGATGAACCTCAAGCCTTGTTATGTCCCAGAACCACCCCTCCCCCCCGGCGTAGTCGGTATTCTCTGAACTAACACGATTCTAGTTCTCCTCCTTGACGAAGCAACGAGCGCTCTCGATACCAAGTCAGAAGGTGTTGTGCAGGCTGCCCTTGAGAACGCCTCCGAAGGTCGTACAACTATTACCATTGCTCATCGTCTCTCAACTATTAGAGACGCCCACAACATCGTTGTGATGTCTGATGGACGAATCGTCGAACAAGGGACTCATAACGAACTCCTAGAGAACAAGGGTCCATATTCGAAGCTCGTTTCGGCACAGAAAATTGCCGCTGCTGAGACAATGACCCCTGAGGAGCAAGCTGCCATTGATGAGGAGGAGGTATCACTTATGCGGAAGATGACGAGCGAAAAACAGGCTGCAAACATCGCTGACCCTAACGACGATATCGCGGCCAGGCTAGACCGCACGAGCACCACAAAATCCGCATCGAGTCTGGCTCTTCAAGGTCGCAAAGCCGAGGCCGAACAAAAGTATGGCTTGTGGACACTTATCAAACTCATCGCGTCTTTCAACAAGAAGGAATTGGGATTCATGCTTGTGGGACTGGTGTTCTCTGCTATTTGCGGCGGAGGAAATCCTACGCAAGCTGGTAAGCTGCTAGATGTTCCTTCCAAGTAATGCGTCGTGACTAACCAGAGTTACAGTTTTCTTTGCCAAGCAGATCACAACTCTATCAGCACCTGTGACGGATCAAACCAAGCACCAGATCAAGAAAGATTCTGATTTCTGGAGCGCCATGTATCTCATGCTCGCCTTTGTTCAGCTGTTCGCATTCGTCATTCAAGGTGTTTTGTTTGCGAAATGTTCTGAGCGACTAGTCCACAGAGTAAGAGACCGAGCTTTCCGAGCCATGCTTCGTCAAGACGTTGCCTTCTTTGACCGCGATGAGAACACTGCAGGAGCACTCACTTCTTTTCTCTCTACTGAAACAACTCACGTCGCTGGACTGAGCGGCGTGACTCTGGGTACGCTCTTAATGGTTGCCACGACACTCATCGCTGCCATTGCTCTATCCCTAGCAATCCAGTGGAAGCTTTCACTCGTGTGTATTTCAATGATCCCCGTCCTCTTGGGATGTGGTTTTTTCCGCTTCTGGATCCTCGCTCAATTTCAGCGCCGCTCCAAGGTTGCCTACGACAGCTCTGCCGGGTTTGCCTCCGAGGCAATCTCCGCCATCCGCACCGTCGCCAGTTTGACCCGCGAAGAGGATGTCTTGAACCAGTACAGAGACTCTCTGGCTATACAACAGCGGAAGAGTCTAATCTCCGTCCTGAAGTCCTCCACCCTCTACGCCGCCTCCCAGAGCCTCCTCTTCGCATGCTTCGCGGTTGCATTCTATTTTGGAGGCAGCCTCCTCTCCAAGTTTGAATTGAGCATGTTCCAATTCTTCCTCTGCCTAATGAGTGTCATTTTCGGAGCACAATCGGCCGGTAAGTAACAAGAAAGATTCAACTCAGTTACCTGATGAATCTACCCTTGGTCCTATTCAGACACAACCCAGCTACCCCCACTCGGGACTCAAGTTCAACACCGCTAACCAACTACAAACTGACAGGCACAATATTCTCCTTTGCTCCTGACATGGGAAAAGCCCATCATGCTGCTGGAGAGCTCAAAAGGTTGTTTGATAGGCAACCCGTAATTGACACATGGTCAAACACTGGAGAGCGTTTGTCTCATGTAGTGGGTACCCTAGAGTTCCGCGACGTCCATTTCCGGTATCCCACGAGACCGGAACAACCTGTCCTGCGTGGACTGAACTTGACTGTTCGACCAGGCCAGTACATCGCGCTTGTAGGAGCATCAGGTTGCGGAAAGTCCACCACCATTGCACTCTTGGAACGATTCTATGACCCCCTTTCTGGCGGTGTGTTCATCGACGGACACGAAATCAGCACGTTGAACGTGAACGATTATCGATCGCACATTGCGCTTGTAAGTCAGGAGCCAACGCTCTACCAAGGGACCATCAAAGAAAACATCCTCTTTGGTACTGCTCGTCAGGATGTCTCAGACAAGGATGTCGAATTTGCCACTCGTGAAGCTAATATCTATGATTTTATTGTGTCACTTCCTGACGGCTTCAACACTATTGTTGGTAGCAAGGGCGCGTTATTGTCTGGTGGACAGAAGCAGCGAATTGCCATTGCACGAGCTTTGATCCGAGATCCCAAGATCCTGCTCCTTGACGAAGCAACTTCAGCTTTGGACTCCGAGTCAGAGCATGTGGTACAGGCAGCGTTGGACAAGGCGGCCAAGGGCCGAACCACCATCGCCGTTGCGCATCGCCTGAGCACCATCCAGAAGGCTGATGTCATCTATGTTTTTGACCAAGGCCGTATTGTTGAGCAAGGAACACATTCGGAGTTGATGAAGAAGAATGGACGTTACGCTGAGTTAGTCAACTTGCAGAGCCTCGAGAAGCAGAGTTAAACTGAGGTGGAATTGTGAGACTTCGGTGCATGGTATCGGCGTTTGGGCGATCTGTTATGAGCAGGGACATCCCTCTCTTGAAGAAAAGAGGGCATTTTCTCATTATTATTTGTAATATTTCTGATGTATACCATCTGATCAACCAACTCTTTCCAAAAATTCAAATGCCATACCACAGACGTGCGTCAGGAAACAAGAAAACTCCAACACTAAATTAATCAAGGAACCCGCTAAGACTTTAGTAGTTTACCTAAGTATTTGTATAATTTAGGATCATCCCGTCGAGGAGCGTTCAGAAAGCCGCCACATGGCTGTCGCGTGCAACAGCACATCCAAGACAGGGAGGAATAATAGGGAATGAAAAAGGGTATCGAACATGACAGCTGGAACTATCAACTCTTGGCGGTTGGATGAACCATACTGAGAGTTCTGGAAAGGCGATAATGGCTGACGGGTACAACCAGCGGATAACCGCATTGTTTACCCATGTTCTCTAACCTCATTAGCGGTAGACGCGGCCACAAATAGTCAGTCACTCGTTTACGTTTATGTCAGGCGGTAGCGGTGAATGTGGTGATGATGGGTCCCCGATTGTTTTAGACACAATTGTCTTTGCTAACTTTAGACATTGCACGGTGGCCAACGGCTGAAGGTGCGGGAATGGAAAACTCGATATGGTATTGGGTCTGGCATACTTTTAGATAGAAGTCATCTTTGTAATATTTAGACAAGCTACCAATGAATCGCGTTATTCATTTTTGAGAGTCGCTTGATGATCGAGACCCAACACATCTCACATCGCATCAGAGGCTAGAGTTTAGCTACGGCAGGGATTCCTTGGCAGGGGAGCAAAGCTGTTCATTGGAGAGGGCACAGAAGCCAAGGAAATTACTTTAGGCGTTGCAGAAACCATGCAAGGTACGCGAGAAGCTGTATCTGGTCACGGTGGAGATTGAGACGACGTTTAGAGGAATTCAACTTGGCCTCAGGGAGTAACAAAACTTGCGACCGTTAAATCAAGCAGTCAGGGCGCAAAAAATAGAAATAAAACCAAGAATTCTAGTCTAAAGTATCAAGTTATACTCATCGCTCAGGGGGCTTTTCTCAGCTTTGGGAGAATCGCTGATTAAATCAACATCACCTGAGTATCCGGCAACGGATAGAACCATTCCGGCACTGGCCTGAAGCTGACGAGGGCCATCTCAGTTGAAGAAACGAAACATTACGACGGAATGAAACGAAACGGTGAGAATCAATGAACAATCTTGCAAGTTTTTTTTCCATCGCGTGCATGCATGTATGCATGAACTGAACTTCAACTGAGAGACCTGATCGAGAATGGATAGTCCCTCCGGAGCACCCACCCAGCGCCCACCACCCACCAATAACCCTTGGAATGAGGTGATGTCCTGAAGCGATCGTACTAGCCTACTCCGTACCTGCGCTAGAAATCGGCTGTAGATGCTATTTTTTGCCTTGTTGTGGCTGGATCCATGCCTTGGGGAGCAAGAAAACTCATGACTTGAAAAGAGGGTGCTAAAATAAACTTAGTCAAGAGCCCCCTAAGCTTAGGCTAGATTTACCTAAATATTTTTCATCACCTTGTGTCAAGGCGCTAGTTTTCTTTCCTCCCCTAGCCATGGTGGCTGGCCCGTTATGGGGAAGCGAGATTTGACCCTCCCCTTTTCTAGTCGCCTTTTCTAAGCCTTGCCATCTTTAGCTCGATGTCCGTTTCGACCTGAGAACACATGCGGGAACATGCATTTTGGCTTGCGAACAATCAATCGTGTAACCCGGAGAATATGAGAGTGTTGTATCCTTACAGTAACCTACATGTGCATGCAATACCGTTCGGAGAATGGAGGTCCCCTCTAGGATGGATGCCGGTAGTAAGCGGGCCGGCTTGAAACATAATTGAGCCCCGGTATGTAAGAATGTGAATACCATGGACGCGTAAGGCGCCGAAGTAGGTTTCTCTTCTACAATTGATGTTTTGTGGTTTGTCTGTGTATCAGGAGAGCTCTAGTTATCAGAGTGGGTGGCAGTGCATACATGGAGCTGGGTGATGAATTATTGGCACACTTTTCACTATACCCTCCTGAACTGTATCGCCGTGCAGCATTTTTCTTACTTGTATTATATAAACTTCGCATTATTATCCAGTTACAGTACACACTCTACATTTTACGTGACACGGTACGGAGTACAGCACACTGCTTCAGGCCCAGTCAATAAACCGCCGCGCTAACAGACACTACTGCAAGCCTCAAAGGAGGGTTTAATTATCCTTGCTATTTCCCGGGTTCAAGCCATGGGTCTCTCTGCTCTTGAAGTTGATTGATTCATCAATGCCTGCTCGATCCTGGTCAAAATTGACAAGCATCAAAAGCAAGGCAGGGCCTGGGCTGGAATCGTTTGTCTCCCCTCCGACTTGGCCCGCTAGAGTCAGCTTGGCTGTCCTTGTAGGGGTTTTTGCTTTCTTGTCCGGCATCACTGATCCCATTTCCCGTGACATCCACTTAGAATTCTATCCATGCTGGCATCTCTAATCAACTGGTGGGCGCCCTCTTCCTTTCCTTCGTTCTCTTTTTGCTTGCGCAGCCGTTGAGTTACAGACCTCCCTCTACTTCAGGTGCTGTTAGAGCCGCCGTCGATCACTCGTTTCTCGACCGGCCATTCATTCGTTAAACTTGCATCTGTGCTCGTCAACCCCAATACTCCTTTTCGACCTACTCACGACGATCGTTTTCAACCCCAGACTCAACTTCAGCTCCAACTGCAACTGCAATATACAGTCACTCGTTCTTTCTTACATCCTGTTCCTTTTGAATAGGCACTTGGCCACATCAACCGCTGCCAAATTTGTGCAAGTCTCGAGCACCCAATAGCAATTCTACGGTCATCTCATCTCCCCCCTGGCAACCAATCCCATCTCGCATCTGGTATATCACACACCGCATTACACTCGTTCTCGACCATCGAAGCTGCAAAGGACCCCCCGCGAAGGATTCTCATTTATCAATTGACTTCCCACTCACCGGAAGTGTCATCCGACTTGGAACCTTGCAATTGCGCCATGCAACGATAGCAATACAGACCCTTCACCGAGAAATTGTTAAATATTGGCTTTCAGCACCAGTCGATTGACTCACTACCGCTACAACTATTGCTTCAGCGTGTGCTTCACTATCCAATACTGACCTACCATCACCTTTTATCGTGTCAAATTGGGCCCATCGTGGTGAAACACATACAATCTTGTGTGATTGTTCTGTGCTGCCAATCCACTTAAAAGGTTGTACACATCGCCAACTATTCGATTGCTGAACATATTTGGGATACGATTTATTACATCTTTGGCGTCCTTCGCCTCGTCGCTGGTTACCATGGTTTCAACATCGTGGCCTCCCTCAACAACAACTTGCAGTAGGCCGAAGTCCACCAGCTACCGCGCGCCCCGCTTGCGAATAGCCTTATCATTTCTCCTACTCTTAGCATGTCTTACTTCTACGGTCCTAGCGGGTACTGAGACATCATCTTCGCTACGACATCGACGACACCATACACCTACTATCAACAGATACGAGCTACACCGACGCAAGGATGAAGATGAGGTCAAGGAGATCGTCAATAAGGAAACCGCTTCCAAAACTGAGGGCAAATCCAAGGCAACAACTGTCACCATCCAACGTGCTGCAAAGACTGCTGCTGCGACAAATACACCTTTACCCGAAGCTTTTGACGGAAATTTGTCAGCCGAACTTTCGACCACTTCAGATAGCAACTGCCCCGCGTTTCTGAATGGTATCCTCTCCGACCCTTCTTACGAGACTTGCTACCCCCTCTCTATGATGCTCCAGGTAAGTTCCAGTCAAGGGATGGGCAGGCCGGTCATAAATATTCACAAAACCACAGACGTCCCGTGGCTTCTTCGAAGCCCAGAAACAGCTCTTGAGCATAGTCCGAGTACTCGATGCAACCTGTGCTGCAAACGTCACGTACTGCACTGACTTTTTCGATGCTGCAGCGCGCAACCTCACTGCATCAGAAAACTGCAAACAAGAATGGGAATCGGGCAACACTATCGTCAAGCAGTTCCTTTATGGCATGAAGGCCTACGAGATGATGTACAAGGCTACTTGTCTTCAAACACCTGAGGATGATATGTATTGTTACGCCAATGCCGTCACAAATACCACGACCGCCGCCAACGCCTACTTCTACTACCTACCGTATAACCTTACGTTGCCTGGTAGCACCAATCCTTCATGCAGCTGGTGCATACAAGAAACTATGAACATCTTCCACGCAGCCGCTGAAGACCGTTCTCAACCTGTGGCACTCACATATGAAAGCGCAGCTCGACAAGTGAACACTCTCTGTGGCCCAGATTTTGTCAATAGCACTTTGCCTCCAGAAGAGACCAATTTGGCTCATGTGTTTGCCCCGTCATGGGTTGGCTTAGTACTTGCCCTCGGCAGTGCAGCACTAGTCAATGCCGTGTTATAGAATATCGACCCTCGACAGGACCACCTCAGCTATACTTCTTTCGCTTCTCAAATTTCGACTATTACTCTTTTAATATGTTATGACTACAGATCCATATACGGGGTTTGTGTTTTCTCTTCAGATACGATGCACTTGGCATATCTTCATGACTTGATACCCTTACCAACTTCTTTTTCTTGTTATTTGTTGAACAGATTCAACCTTTCAACCCTGCGAGGGTGGAAGCAGACCAACATGCAAAACAATGCTATAATATTATACTACGAGGTTACATACATACTTTCTGCCAAAGCTGACATGGCACTTTTTTACTTGGTTTCGGGGCGGGTTGATTTGGAAAAGCGAGCACAGCCTGGAGTTTCTTCACAGCGGTATTCGGTTGGGCATGGGGTTTATGCTTTATTTTTTTATAGGTTTCAATGGATGAGCGAGCTTGGGACATGATAGATCGGTGGACTTCAAAAGCGCGATGGACTCCAAATGGGAAATGATGGGATATAGTATCTATACATCACTTAGAGGAGCTACAAGGACTGAGCACTGTACTGCTAACAGCCAGTATTAAATACATTTTGTTCATACACGCCACTCCAACTCCACCATGGATGTCAATAAAGTCATGTATCGCAGTCGATAAGCACAAGTACACGAACCTTACGTCGCCCTCAGAGGCGTTATCATACAGTAGTTTTTACGAGCACCGCCCTCCACTGATGCGCAACAGCAGAACACGTATAGGACGCAGGCTTCGGAAACGTGGCTGGACCTATCGACATCGCCAGTGGTTCATGACGACCTCTGATAGCAAAGGAAGCGCACTTGGGGTTGATAGCGCAGACGACCCGTCAAGGACGAAGCCGGTTAAAACATTGTCAATATTTAGGGACGAGATCTATAATGAAGCAAAGCAAAGCGAACTGCGAATGACTGATTCAAAAACCCCCTTGGTTCTAGGCCACTCAGCACTACTATCAAGCTACATGCTAAAGTAGGAGACGTCTTATTAACGGTGCTTTCCTGGCTTCTATATGGGATCATCACCACGTTTACCTCAGGTGTCAGAATACGTCTGACGCGAGATCCCACGTTTCCCATAAAATCAGGTCCACACCACACACAAGCCTTCTCGAGCCACGCCCCCTCACGATAGTCGTACGCTCAAACAGTGCCACTCGTGCCATCTTGGCCTCCACTCTCCTCTCAGCTCTTCCCAACACAAGAATTTACCGTAACTACTGTCCGTTTCGATACTTCCCACCTGCATCTCGCATAGCGATAAAAATCATCGACTTGCCGGCTTGTTCTTCTCCCTTACTCAAGGCGCTACGCTACGGGATGTATCAGTGCCGCGGAAGAGGAGTACCTACCGACCTATTTTTCTCCCCTCTCCCCCGAGTCAAAGCGCTGCGCTCCGGTATATATTAAGGCATAGGACAAGACGAAGGACAAGACAGAGGACAAGACGGAGGACAAGACGGAGGACCAGACGGAGGACCAGACGGAGGACAAGACGGAGCAACAGACAGGAGATAAGACGGGGGGAGAAGATAAGGTAGAAGAAGAGGTAGAAGAAGAGGTAGAAGAAGAGGTAGAAGAAGAGGTAGAAGAAGAGGTAGAAGAAGAGGTAGAAGAAGAGGTAGAAGAAGAGGTAGAAGAAGAGGTAGAAGAAGAGGTAGAAGAAGAGGTAGAAGAAGAAGAGGATATAAGAGAGAGTACTTACTGGCTTCCTCTTCTCCCCTAAGTCAAGGCACTGCGCTCTGCATATATTGAGGTATAGGAATAGAAGGAGGACATGACAGAGGAGGGCTGGCTTGTCACCGATCCCTACGATCGCTCTTTACCTTGCATTGCCAACACTGTTCACGCCATTACGCCGCCGCCGCCGCGATGGATCTTATCGACAGTTCATTCGACCTGGCCTTTATTAAATGGATAAAGACTACCGAAACGGCCCTAGCTGAGGCCCAGATGAAGAAGGGCCAGCTTGTTACCGATCCCTATAATCACCCTTCTATTACTAATACTATTCACGCATCACCCTTCCATTACCAACACTGTTCACGCAATCACGCTGCCGCCACGATGGATCTTATTGACGGTTCGACCTGACCTTTGCCAAATGGGTCAAGACTACCTACTGAAACGGCCCTGGCCAAGGTCCAGACGAAGAAGGGCCAGCTTGTCACCGATCCATACGATCACCCTTCCATTACCATCACTGTTCACGCTCACGCCGCCGCACACAATGGATCTCGTCGACGGTTCATTCGACCCGACCTTTGTCAAATGGGTCAAGACTACTGAAACGGCCCTGGCTGAGGCAGATGAAGAAGGGCTGCCGCCCACGATGGATCTCGTTGACCGTTCATTCAACTCGACCTTCGTCAAATAGGTCAAGACTACCGAAATGGCCCTGGCCGACGCTTAGACAAACAGGGGGATACAATAAAACTTAGGACCTATATCCTAAGTAAGAAAAAGCCTTAGGTAAACCTAGCATAATTTCGTATAGATTTAGAGGATCTTAAATCAAGTACTCTTAGCACCTTAACTTAACATCAGAAGTCTTCTTATATCCCGGGGACAAAGAAGGGCCAGCTTATCACCAATCATCCTGCCAAGGATACCGTCAATCAAATCCTCATAAGCCGAGCACTCAGCAAAGAGTTTAAGGTTAGTGGTGTCTGTGTGAGGGATACTTGCTATGACAAAGCTGCCCCAATCCAGTGACAGCCGATAATGATCTCAGCCGACAATAGCAAGCACAACGAACGAGAGAGTGACAGCGGTATGTATCGTCAAGCTCTCATAATAAAGATAATGACTTCAAGTCCGGATGGAGGGGAGAACCGACAGATACGAAGTAAACCATATTATTAGAGGATTCTGTATACGCAAGACAAAAGCCAATGAACCGTAACAAAAAGAAATAATAGTGATATAAATGATGTAGACTTTGACATGAGAGTGCCCCGCGTAAAACTTCCAATACCCTTGTTAGGTCAAAGAATAAGATACTTGCGATGTTCCCTGTATTTGAATTCCACGACTCCAGTGCCATATAACATATCTATCTGCCAGACGCCGATATACCCCTAAATGTCCTTTCCTCAAAACCTTGTTTCACATCTCCCATCCCTGAACCGCGTGACCCGAATTGCCATATGAGATTTCTGTGTCTCCTCAGATTACAAAGTACCCAGTTATCCTTTCATCATAGCCACGCCTCGCATCTTTATTCAAATGATATTTGATAGCGCTCATGCGATCAGTGTGCCAATATGTACGCGTTTGGCAAAGCCATAAACTCTAAGCCGTGTCAATTGAGAAACTTAGAGGCATGAAAAGAAACATACCGCAGGTAACACAGAGTGGGATATGTGTGAGATACGTCGGACAGAGACAATGCTGGGTTGTTGCTTTTTGGTCAATATCGAATAGTATGCTTGTATGGTGTATGTTGCAATCACAGTCGCGTACTCGATCGTTCAATGTAAGTGCGAGTGAGCTCACGGTTGTATCCGCGTGCTCTCGGCAGTGGGATGAGGCATGTGGAGACGGCATGGAAAAGGTAATCCTGACCGTATAATCAACAATGCTGCTGCTGGCGATACATAAGAGACTGGCGACAGAGCATCGTTCGTGCGAGGAAGCGGCAGACTCTTGGCGGTAATCGTAAGCTGTGTATGAGATGAGAGATGACTGTGAGAACAGACCTATGTCATGCCGTCAAGATAGAATATACGTCGCCCTGGCATTTCAGCGAATATGTGGCCGTTGAGATCATATGGAGTTGATGGCAACGGTGAACTAAGCGTTCGGATGGCACGGTATCTATAAACATTTGTTGTCATACGTTGTGGCTGACGAAGTTCCTTGATGCCTGGGGTTTCCTATGTATCCCGGTAGGGAGGACTCTGCATGTGTTGAAAGTGATGGCCAAAGTTAAAGCGGCCGGTATAGGACTGACGTTCTACTGGAAGGATATAGTATAGGTGATTAGTGTCTGCTCGTGGGTAAAAAACCAAGGCGTTCGGCAGGTCGTCAAACAGGATAAACCGAGGGATCTGCGTAGTTTTGATGCGAGCATATTGAGGATGAAATAGGGAATCTGTGTGGTTTTGATGAACCAAGCTCGTCGAACATGATGAATTGTGGTATTTGAGTGGATTTGATCCAAGCTTGTCCAACAGGATAAATTGCGGTACCTTGGCGGGTTCGCTCGAGCCTGTTCACCAGACACGGAAATCACATGTAGCAATTAGTATTATTCTCCTTGATGCGAGGAGTGTAGCTACTTGGTGTCAATGGTAAAGATCGAGAAACTCTTGTCGCTTTGCTGAGGCTGGAAGCCTCCGGCAGATACCGAGTCTCTTGGCCAGATAGAGGGAGATGGCTGCCTTGACTGAAGTAGTTCAGGAATACACCCACATTTAGGGTGGCAGATATGATGACTATCTTCAGATCAAAGAAGAGTGAGGGCGCAGTTGGGGGTTAAGAAGTTCTTGGTTGGAGATAATGGATCTCGACAGGATGTTCTCGGCCGGATAGAGGATATGACTGCCTTGACCGGAGTAGTTCAGGAAAACACCCACGTTTGCGGCTGATATGATAACTAGCTTTGGATCAGGGAAGTGTAGACGTATACTTTGATAGTGCCAGAAGTAGAAAAAGGAGGACTTATAGCAATGGCTATCTGTCTCTTGTAAGCCCAAACATGCATGTGCAATGCAACAGAGACTAGCACGGTCACTGGCCGACTTGACTGGATTAGAGCTCGTCTTCAAGCTGTTGTGGAACGTAGCCAAGCTTGATAGTAAGCCGCAGTGAGGATGTGAAACTGTTCCAGTGCCATGGAACTGGATATGCACGCATGCAAGCAAGCAAAGAAGGCGCTTCAATAACATACGGTGTCACCTTGGCATGTACTTCAGTTACAATATGGTGTTTACTGTCGAAGGCCGGAAGGCTGAGGTGCATGACGTGCAGCCCTGCCAATAATAGCTGGGTATATCACGAGAACGGACGGTCGTTTCCCAACAGAGAGGAGAAGAATAAGGAAATCAATACCCGATACTCTTATCATTGAATTGTTCTGTAGGCGTGATGCCATTATTCAAGAAGCCCATAGCTGGATTTCTTGGTGCTCATGATCTGCTGTCACCAAAATGGTGCATTCCCCTTCAAGCGTAGGAGCTAACCTCGCGATAGCTCTGACAGACAAGCTGCAATGTGGTCTATCAGGCATGCAACGACTTGTAAATTATTCAATCTGGTTGTTTGGGTCTGTTGTGTGTCATAGACTTGGTTGAAGGTCCGAGCCCGTGTCTGTACAACATAGTATGCTAGCCTGTGGCCAGGACAGAGCTCCAGAGATGGCGTCTTGGTTCGCGTATATCAACGAATAACATTATGCATGATGTTGTGACCGAAATGTAGCCAGCAGAATCGAAAGTTCAAAGCTGAATGGCGTGGAAATGACGAATTACCAGACGCGTCCTAGCTTGCTTGTTTGCCCACGCTCCGGGTCTGTGGAGCACCATAGCCACGGATCGAGCAGACGATACCTATCACTTTACATCACCGATATTGTGTCTCTACATAACATCATGGAGGAGGCGGAGGTATGTCGCCGATTTTCCGTTTTGAGGTTATACTGTAGTCTTTGATGGCCAGTGACGATCAGGGGTTGCACTTTGAAGGGAGAAAGAGAACCTTTAGCCCCACGTCTAACTTGGGGAGTGGAGGCGATTATCTTGGATCGGTGAGTGCTGATACCTAGAAGCTAGAATGCTCCAATGTACCATAAGTGCTCGTACTGTACGGGTAGTAGGTCATCTCACAGGTTTGGCTCTTGCCACTCAGACGACATGCATGTCTCGTTGCGGGGAGGGGGGTGAGGGCCTAGTTTCGGATATGCATGTGCAGTCAGCAGGCTTAGTTCGATGTAACAATATCGTCCCTGCAGGGAAACTTATCCGCAATGTTGAAAAAGCTTGGGATTTTATACTCAAGACGCCCAGATTGTTATACAGCATGTCGACGCACATATCTGCGCTCAAATACAACATCGAACTCAGCTTTTGTACATGCCAGGAATGAACCACTGGAACGAATCAGCAACCTCCGGGGGAGCTCCCAGAGAAGAGACCAATGAAAGTTATTCTCGTTAGAGAAACGGCACGGAACGCAGTAAAAGAGAAGCCAGCCTGGTTTTGGTTACCTAATCTCAACAAAGCCTGACGAAGGGCGGTGGCGCTGAAACCAGTCCAGGCCCATGCACCCAAAGATCAAAAAGCAATCTGATCTGGCCAGCGCCTTGACTCGTTCTCTTTTCGAATGTTGAACAGGATACGAATGGGCAGCATTCGACATAAGACACCGCCAGGAGAGTCGAGAGCCTGCGTCATCACTTTGATAGCAGAAGGAGGAAGCTTAACGGCCTGGATACCGAAACTCAAGATAGATGTAATCAACGACTCCAGCTGGAGTCTTTGACTACCGGTGTGGAGTTGACAAGTTGCTGGCTATTGGAAGAGATGGTGGGTTAGTAGTTACCTTAATTAGACATTGAAGAGTATTAACAAACATGGTTGAGGTTCCTCGATAAGATGCAATTTGCCGATCTCCCTTCTGACTTTCTTATTCGGCTCCTTCGATCTGAGTAAGGCATATTTATTGGGTTGGTAGCTTACCCGAGCTTGGGAAGGGCACAGACCTGAATCGATCTCGTTAACATAGCCAGCCAGATTCAGCCCTGGAATATCCTTTAAGCTACCTAAGGTTAGCAAGTCAAACTAGAGGATGCAGTTCACGATATTTCCATCTGCTGATCTCCATCCCTTTGTGTGTTTCTGATGCCCTACAGGGAATCCAGTGCTTCGACGATGATCGACCCGCCAAGGTCCACATATACCCATCAGGAGCTGGCGTGAGATGCTAGGATGCCTGAATGCCCACTTGAGAGCCAAGATCCCAGACTGGGTTGGCACTTTGCTGGTGGAGGCTGCATTCGCTAGTGTGCACTCAAGATCAAGCAAGTAGCTTGAGAGTTCATAAATACGACGATTTCGATGGTGGCCTATGATGGAGAACGTTTGCGCGACCCATAGCTAGGACAACGAAAAGAACAGGAGAGATCTGTTTCCCCGGCTGCCCGGCGGGTTTTTGGTGGTTTGCATAAGCCCTGTTCCTTTTAGGCCTCCTTTCCATTTATGCTTGTAGATGCGCGACTGCTGCCGGCGGCACTTCCATTGATTGAGGCAAAATGGGGCTTCAGGCCTCTATCTGCGGCCGCATGACAGGTCAACCCCCCTCGCTCACCTACATGCCGACCTACCTTGGGACTTTGCTTTTACTGCATGTAGCAACGCAATTTTTTCTTATTACATACATACTTCACCTGACCACGGATGCTCCATTGGCTGTGATCCGAGGTCAGGTAGGGAGAGGCGAGTGCTAATGGGTGCTTTTTGGGTTTTTATGCCCAAGACTTTTTCATGTTTGTTGGTAGGCCAGGCAATGGCAAATATTTATTAATAATCTCACCTCCCCCTGTCATACTCAATTATCTCTAGCTTTTCTTGTGCTTGCGAGGTCTCATTTTGTACTATATCTTCAACTGTCACTGATCAGCCATTTCGTTTTCTGACATCCGCATTTGGAAATCGTCGAAATCGGCGATTCGGGCTTGATCTTACGAGGCAGTTTCTCTCGATTTACTGCCTCTCAAAGCTCAACGATATCTCTTCTGCCATTGGTCCTCCGCCAACAATACACAGGCGGGAATCTTGGTGGCTTCCTGGTTCTCCAGTCCTTGGGAGTATCCCTCATTTTGACTTTTGCCTCAGCCGTCTGAAACCTTTGGACTCGAACCATTTTATTCCGCTCTCGACTGAGGCTGGAACCGCTGTACGCTTGGGGCCGTCGTCCCTTCAGCTACTTGACCTCCACGTCCTTATTTTCTATTCCATACCTAGGCATGGTGTTTGCATTGTGACGCTAAACCGCTCTATACCCTCGCGTTCTGACCTATATTCATTCACCCGCACGTTAGTGTTGCTATCCCTTTCCCTCACGCAAAGTCTTGAGTTCTCTACAGCCGTCATATTCCCGTTAGGACCAGGCTTAGCAGAGACCAAATCCGGCTTCTTGGTGCGTGTGGTTGCGAGCTCGCCCACATCCCTCACGGTTTCCATCAGTACACAGCAGAAACACGGCTGACCACGACCTCATTCTACGGCCCTCTTCCTTCAAGTCTTTTGCTGCATATGGGCCTGTAATTCCTTTGCTACCTCTCTTCAACCCGGACATTGTCGTGGGCTTACTTGGCCGAGATTCTCCCGCTTCCCCCGGCCGTTAGCCAACCTGCTAGTCTCACCCAAAGAAAGGCTTTAATCGATCTGAGTCAATAGCGTCTTTTCAGACCGCTAGGAACCCATTGAGGCTACACGCCTTTGACTACACCAGCCTTCATCCACTCCCCCCATCGTCTATCTGGTCAGTGGAACCGCCCGCATTCCGTCTTACAGCCGACTCCCTGGAAGTAGTGGACTACTGGGCCCTTCCCGCTCTTTTCTTCCCTTCGGCCTAGCTGATCCTAATTCTCTTATTGGACGCTAGCGAAAGGGTTCTGTACTTGAGTACCTGAGTATAAGTTAGCTGTTGATGCAACCGATCTAAGCCGCCACTGATCTTCCACTAATAAGCTCGACACTGGCGTCTCTCTTTCCCATCCATCTATGTTGATGGTAGTCCTGACTGAACCAGAAATATTCCACAACATTCATGTCTCTAACAGCTGTTGAGACCGCCGCGCGAACATCACAGCGGCTAAACGCGATGCCACAGACCATGCCGGAGGCCATGCCACATCCACACGCGACGACAGTAATGAAATGGGCACCGGACACACATTATCCTCAGGGTCCAGTTCACTCTTACTATGACCAACACCTGTATTCCCCGGCCAGCCAACTCACCGTAGGGCCCGATCATCGTCGTCCTTCACAGCTGGTGCAGCATCAACACCCTCGAACTGGCCATGGTTACCAATTGGATGGGATGCCAGGCTCTGTGCCTCAGAACCAACCTCATCCTCCTCATTCTCGTCCACAATCTGGGCTATATGCTACTGACCATACAGCTGGACAGCAAGCCGGACCACCCCAAGCTCCATCTGTCATTCTTCAACGGAATAGCGACATGCTGGACCACGCGCAAGGCCGCCATCCAGTGTATGCGCCGAGACCGCACTCGGTTTCAGAGGATCAACCGCCCACCTCTATACATGGTCAGCATAGGTCAACAATCGATATGTGTGCCGTGTCGCCCTTCACAGAGTATCACTTCAATCCGCCTGTTACAATCAATGGTAGACCACCTAATTCGAATAGTCCTATGGTATCCCCAACTGGACCGCGGCCTGATCCTATGAGGATAGCCGACATTCTTACTACTGGCGAGAGAAGTCGCAGTAGGACGAGCGTGGACGATCGCTTATCCGACAACCGCTTCAACCTCCAGATACGACAGCAACCGATTGCGGCTCGATCATGTGGATTTGGGGAGAGAGATCGGAGAGTTATCGATCCGCCGCCAATCGTTCAGCTTCTCATCAAAGATGACAGTCTCACGAAAGAAGAGATAGGAAAACATCTGCGCTATCCCCACTACGTGATGAGTTGCTCTATTTTCGATGAATCTGGGTCTTGTGATGCGTCATTCATGCCTGAAGAGTATCGGCAACAGCGCCGACTCATGGGCTTATTAGTCAGTGCCCCGTTTGTCGGCAAGGATGAACATGGCGAGGAGGGTTGCTTCTTCTGCTTTCCAGACTTATCCTGCAGAACTCCTGGCTCATTTCGCCTTCATTTCACCTTAGTCAAAATTGACCCAATCCGTGCAAAAGAGGTGAAGCGCTTTCCGACTTTGGTCACCGCCCAGAGCGAAGTTTTCACTGTTTATACAGCAAAGGACTTTCCTGGGATGCAGGCCAGCACAAAGTTGACTAAGCGACTTAAAGAGCAAGGCTGTATTATTTCTATCAAGAAGGGAAATGACCGGTCCAAAAACACCAGGAGTCACGACGATTCAAGCGATGGAGAGCAAGATGAGGGCGAGGCTACGTTGCAAGGAAAGCGGCGACGCCGTTCAACACGACAGTGAACACGCAGCATATAATATACAGGGCGTTCAATGTGTTTTCAAGGCAGGCAAGGTCTGGGTCATATACGAACACGGATGGGACAATATGGCGCTATATTGATTGATGATGCTACCTGGGTGTTTATATACTGCGCTACAGGATGAAAGCTGTTCTGATGTGCTCATTATACCATTGGTTTAACTTTGTTTCAGCAAGGCATGCTTCAATTAAAAGAGTTTCAGTATATAAGCTGATGTTGAGAAGGGGCACTGTTCCCCATATCACAACTTGTAGAACAACGAGAACAGTTGTTCTTTCTCTCTTCTTGCATGTTCCCTTGTTGTCGCTAAGTACCCGGAATGCCCATTACAAATCGCGACTCTTCTGAAGAATCGTTGTATATGGCTTAACGGACCAGATCATACTTGTCCGCCGAGGCATGATAGTAAAGAAGTCAAACACCAACCCTATAGGGTTTGTATATCACGCTTCTGTGAACAGCAACCTTAGCAATACCCGGTTGCCTTGTTCCTTGTAGTTAGGAGGATACTCTCGTTACTGCAGGTACATGATTGTTACCCCTTTATGGCCTCTGGGCCTGTCCCAACGCCTCCTCGGGTCATGACCAGATTGGGATGATTGAAGAAGAGTAGTAAGCTATAGTCGCATTCTAGTATAGTGTTTGGGCCCTAACCAGAGATTTCCGTGGGCGTCCAAGAAGAAAGTTCCCAATAGTCTATTTCTCATCAACGTTTAAATGCATGACCGCTTGCTGGGAGGTTTTCTCTTTCTAATGCAAGCTCTGGATCAAGGAGCCTTGTGTAGATGTGGCAAAATCTGAATGTGATCGGTCAAGTTAACGGGCTAGTACTTGTTAGGATGTCACTGTGAGATTTCATGAACAAGGAAAGATCTGACGATGAAAATTTTGTGACCAGTTTGTCGTTAAGCTCAACGTTCTTTGATCGCCCAACTGACTACCAGAATGGCATCCAGAAGATTGACACCACACCACTTCGCTGAGTTGATCGACAACTAGTCTAGCATCATGCTGAACCATCTCAGAAGAGTAGAGCTGGTCGCACTAAAATTAAGCTATCTAGTTCACGTTCACAGGTGTCAAAATTGGCGTATCAGCTTTTTTTTCAGACGGCTGTCACATCTACTCGATTAGCGGATGTTAGATAGAACCTTGATTAAACATTCTAAACATTCTCAGTCGCTGCTCAATAGTCTATCGTTGTTAGAATGTCACTAGGCCTCATACTACCAACTTCTACTATTATTCTGTCTCCCAGATCATATACTCCGGAGATAGGCTCTGCTGTTAAGCGATGGCTTGGGATTACCCGCCTTAGACTGGGCTGCCATGAGACTACGGCCCGTGACGATATATAAAGTGCTTGAGTCTGGTGCGAGAACTACGCAAGCTTCCGCATCTACTGGATATCTTGAAGGCTCCGTTGTCTGATCTCGTGTGAGCCAGTCGACTAGTTAATTCGGAGAACGCTTGTCATTACAAGTCTATGAGAGTACTGCATTGCTTCATTGAGGGAAATTATCATACGGCACTCGATCTCGTACCTTGACGACGGATGTCAAAATAAATACAAAAAGTGAGGCATTAAGACTTGTATAAGAAAACGGCTCTTACGAACAATTTTTGTTGTTTCCAGCTCAGGCTGCACCGGAGCAAGGCATTGGATAAGTCTCTGGAGCAATCGTGCTATAACATTCCCCTGATCGATGATATGTGAGTGACAAACAGGGGCAAATCTGACATATGTTTTCTGAATCACTGTCGTTGCCGATCATGCCAAGGCCCGGAGTAAGACACAAGGTTTTAAGACACATCTTTGATCCAACAACTCATCCCTCTTGTCGCCGCCCCTCATCGTGCAAGCCTCAGCTCAACATGGTACATACAGTAGACGTGTCTTTCTTGCACATGACTAGCATGGTACTGTCCCGTTTCTGGAATTGCCGACTCTCAGGGATTTCTAACGGTGTCTTGGTCGAATTTGTGACGAATCGAGCTCACTAGCAACAACAAATTTGTTGTCAACGTTGCGTCAGCCGACATCAACTTATCAATCCTTGATCCCAAGATACTCTCAGAGTCCTATTGCTGAAGCCCAGAACTCGATTCATTCTCTCCGCCTTTCTAACTTCTCCTATCGTGGCCCTGTCAACGGAGTGGATGCTGGATCAGATCATGAAGCTTGGCATGCGAGCAAAGCGGTGGTCTTTTCCAAGGCGCCTGGAAGTTATAACGACTTATTTCGTACGTACTCAACAGTGCAAAAGGTCAACGCACCATTCCTAGCTACTAACTCAGCCTCCTGACATATCTTATGGGTCCACTGGGCAAAGCATGTAAGGGAAGATTGTGTTTATCATGTTACCACACGGCTCGGTCTTCCGCATGCAATGTCACAAGCAAACACATTTGGAACAAACCGGCAGCGCTAGTATCCCTCCCGTACGCCACGAATTACCGATTACGTGCTTCTGACGATGTTAACTGAGGTTGTCTCAGAATGCATTGTAAATTGGCTGTCCGTTTTGATGGGAGCGGCTTCAAATCGAGATTTCCCACAGCCTTTGCTTTTATGCACACCGACTCAAAAATTACTTCTGGCACGCGTTTGGTTGTGCCCATGAGACGATCTGTCCTTGGACTTTGGCGCCGATCTGCAACCTCCGCATAACGATGAGAGAAGGCCTCGTATGAAACATTGGATAGCTCTCGAGAGAGCTTATACAGAAAACGGCAGATATCGCCCGTCAGCCGTAGAAAACCAACAGGTCACAAGCGTATCTCCGAAGCATGCAAACTTACATGAGAACGTAGCCAACAGATGTTTAGGGGTTCATACCATTGAAATGCTCTTCCAGCAAAATATATGTGCAGTATTAAACCTCATGTGGGCTCATAACTGGTCCGGTACTACACCGGGGATCTCTGTTTGTTCAATGCCATGAATTAGTGTGTTGGTGGCTTGGATTATGTTCTCACTCGTCAAACGGACGGAACAAAACATTTGATCTGGGAATACTGGTAAAATTGGGAGGAGATATCACAGTTTTCTAGGTATCGCTTGATCTTTCAAGCATCAATCCTGGTTTCGTGGCTAACGGTTTATGAACTTGGCACCGAAGAACATGTTCCCGATGACGATGACAATGTTTACTGAAGGAGCAGACTTCATGAAGCTTACGGTAGAGGTGATCTTAGAAAACACAACTATGGATCTATTCTCATAGCAGACTTTGAACTCATAACAACCCAGCACGGTATGAGGTACTCGCCATTTATGGTAGCAAGGCCAGCTCTCACATTCTACCAACAGCAAAACTTGAAGAAAAGAAGAAAAAAAGAAAAAAAGAAAAAAAAACCTTCTCTGCAATAATTAGAGTTTTATTCTGATGCACCCTGGACTTGAACCTTCGGCATCATTGTTATATACAGGGTAGATAGTACTCTATCGGACACATGAACATTGAAACTTTTTTGAGTGACACAAACATAACCATTCAATGCAGAACATTGGTGTTCACGCTGGGCTACAAAAATACATTAGTGGTTGATCAGAAAGATGCACTGTTCGATCTCTTCTCCAAGTTTCCTTCTGGACTCGACGTGGGCGTAGGGTTGAATACAGTGGCTTTACTACTTTCTGGTCAATAAAAGATCAGAAGCAAGGTGGTGGCTACCTGCATCCATTTGCCTAGCATGTGTAACTTTCGTACACCTTGAAGCATGTTTAGAATGACGATGAAGTCACGGCTCCAGTTGCCTTGAGGTACAGTATGTATCTGGATGACGAATTGACATATGACCTATCATTAAAGCCCACACATTGGTAAACGGGCCTAGTGGTTTGCGACATCTTGAAAGGATCAATCAGAGACTCTAGATACTCATAAACAACGGGGTGGCCGCCATCGAGTATTTTTCCGGCCAAGAATCAAGAAAGACTTTAGATATAGGTAGGGCTCATCAGATATGTGAATGGCGAGTTGGATCTCAGTGCCCCCGTCCTCACATTTGTGTGAAGACCGGTGATTTAACGGATGCCCCTTCAGGTTGATCTCTTTAAGCAGAGGTGTTGAATTTCCTTCCCAAGTTGATTTGGCCATGGCTGAGAATATTGGTAACACATTTCCACTACTTCAACTGAATAAACTCCATAACACTAGCCAGTGGATGGTTACTGACTTCTTAAGGCACCTGGAGATGAATAAAATTGATATAAGTAAAGAGAAAAACCTCACAATCACTTATAGAATAGTCGGATGTTCCATGGCACATATTGCGCTCATGAAGGAGATTAGGAGAAGAGACATTAATTCCCAAGTGGCAGCTGGTGGTGAGGGTAAAGAGTGGCTACAGAAGGAATTTACGCATTATCCAATAGGAGCCAGCTAAATAGTCTAATTGAGAGTTTCTCTTTCAATAATCTTTGGCATAGCGTAGATGTTTAATTCAACAAATTGAGGTTGAAGAGATGCTGGCCGTTGATAGAGCTCCCTTGATGGGAAAACAGGGAGAATCCTGGCGCGTTTCAGGTCATTCTGGTGGAGCTTGTGTAGTCAGCAGTCAAGAGATTGAGAAAGGTAGAAGCCACTGCGAGATGCTCTATAAAACTTGGATCAATCCCACGGTGTTCGACCTCTTGCTAGGAGTTAGTGGCGCAGCTCATAACATGCGATTTATAAGTCATATTCGGATACCGCTTGGAGGCTCAACGGAGGGAAACGATAACCAAAAGGTCTTTGAGTGAAGGCAAGGATACACTGTTTGTTTGTCTGACCCCAGTCCAGGTTGCTCCAGGGTTGAAACACCCGCTCCGTTTCGCGGCCACAAGTAATAGTACAAGGATCAGCCTGAGGTTTCCTGTGTTGCTCAGAGCTGCCTGTACTACGGATTAAAGGTTGACAAATTGTGAACCTTGCTGTTTAGAATGAGGTGGTAACAACATACAAAAGACTATCGAATTTTCATCAAGTGAACTAACCGTCAATGGTTATAGTCGTTGATCGCCCAAGGGCCATCTCGATCATCCAGATTAAGCCCATGGCTTTGCCCCTGCAACACCAGTTAGATCCCTGCTGTTTCAGACCAGGTCACGATCTGCAGGCACTTTAGGGTGTGACCCTGTAATCTCCAAGATCTGGCGGGCCGGTCCTCATTATTCTGAACCTTTTCTGTTGTTTGTGTGTAGAAAACGAGGAGTAACGGTTGTGCAGCTTGAATCGCGACTGTGGTTCTAGCGCATGATGATTTGAAGCAAACATCTTCATGATCAATGTATCACAGCAGATGAAGCCGGAGTGCAGAAATACGGACTGCAGCTCATCAATTTCACCACTACCAATCAGACATGACTGCGGCGGAACCAAGTCACACCGACCGCCGGCGCATATCTGTTGTACACTTCTTGCAGTCGTTACCGCATATCTGCCTTACCTTACCTCTAGGTATGTACCTATGAAGGACATTCACTTATTAGTGAGCCGTTGTTTTCCTATTATACGGATACCTAGGGGTTAACTGTGATTCTCGGTCCCTGCCAATTTCCCCTGTCCATCATCTACTAACCCGGGCGCCAGCCGCCATCCACCGAATGAGGTTTTTCGATGCAGGTACGCATAGGTATGGGCTGCAATAGATTCTGCCCAGCCCTATGAAAAACAAGAACACACATGGATCCAATGATATTTCTGGACATTAGCGCTCATTGCTAGTGCAGCTCTTGTCTGTTTCATCCGACATAACTCCTATCGTGACAACGTCGAGCCCAAAAAATCAAGGTTTCCAAGCATTATTTTACACATGGCCCCTAGATGTGGCTTGAATAGCTGTAGCCAATCCTCTTTCACCATTTTGCTACACTAGAAAGTTCCGAAAAGGCCTGGCGGCTTGGGCGACCCCTGAATTAGGCCCGGCCGTTAATAAAAACGGGGGAATAGTAGCTCGCCACGCCCATAGGCTCCATCACCATAATCCTTTGATCAAATAGACAGCCTCAATGACGAGAAGGCCAAGAAAACAATGATGGACGTGCACGCGCTTAGAGCATGTCCAAGTGGCCGCAGTGACAAGGCCAAGGCCAGTGCAGTGCTGATTATAGCATACGCTGTGCGCCAGTGCAGTGTTGGCAGCTGCGGCGAATGAATGAACGGATGGATCCTAAAGGATTCAGCCCCCGTTCACACAAAGACCTTCACCTCTGATCCTCGTCCAACATACTTCTTTCTCTTCATCCTTCCACACGCTCTTTTTCTTATTTATCTTATTTTCCCTCGTACACTGCACTGCTGGGCACGTCCTCTCATTATTCTACTCACTCACTCATTCATTCTTCAGAGCAGCTTCAGACCTTTCTTTTCTCTGAACTGTTTGTTACCCTCCTTTTTTCACTGTCAACCACCACGATCTATCCGTCATCTCTGATTCACTTGCACTCAACGTAGTGACTGGACGGTTGCGAAACATTCTTTCTTCTCACAGGTGCTCCGGTATCACCTTCGTGCCCCCCCCGCTTTACACTTGTCTGCTTCCTCTTGAAGAAGAAGCAGGTTTCATTCTCAGCGCCCAGAATCCCAGAGATCTCAACGCTAGCATTTACATCGTTTCCTACTCCGCCGTCGAAGATCATTCCGTGCGGTTAAATTATTAGCCCGATACTTTTAAACACCATTTACCATTGTCGATCACCATGAAGTCCGCTTTCGCTACCGCCGCTGCGGTCCTCGCCGGCGCCGCTTCTGCTGCTCACGAGACGGGCACCTTCGCCGTCTTGCGCTTCACCAACGATCAGCTCACTAGAGGTCGTATGGATCCCATCCTCTTCCCTGGCCAGACCTCCACTCATGTCCACCACATCATGGGTGGCAGTGGCTTCAGCACCAAGGCGACTGGAAAGGATCTCCAGAAGTCAAAGTGCAGCAATGCGCTTGTCAAGGGCGACAACAGTAACTACTGGTTTCCCACTCTTTACTTCCATGACCCCAAATCTGGAGAGTTTGAAGATGTAGAGTTCGACTATTTCAATGCCTACTACTTGTAAGAGCACCGCCTTGTCTCATTGCGCCACTCAAGTCTTCACTTGCCCAATTAACTGATTGTCTCGCGCACATTACTGACAAAGAACAGCTTCGAGAAGACACACGATGATATCAAGCCTTTCCCTGTTGGTCTCCAGATCGTTGCTGGTGATGCTATGACCCGTACCATGCCGAAGGCTGGCAGCAAGCCTAACCTTGACCCTTCAAAAGGTCCTGTCAATCCTGCCAGAATGACTTGCCCTCGCTTGAATAACGATTACACGCTCCCATCTTGGGATGCCAAGTCTGATGGCACGATGGCTGGTGTAGGTGATCCTGTCAACAAGGGTGAGGGTGTCGGGTTCCCTGATCGAACTTGTGATGGCAAATATTCTCCCCTCCGAGCTGATGTCCACTTCCCCTCATGTTACAATCCCGAGGCTGGCCTCACCGACTTCAAGAACAACATGGCCTACCCCGAGGACAATGACGGTTATCTCGACTGCCCTAAGGGTTGGATTCACGTTCCTCACCTTTTCTACGAGGCTTACTGGCGCACCGACAAATTTGCTGGCCGTTGGACTGAGGGTGAGGGCAAGCAGCCCTTCGTCTTCTCCAATGGCGACGTTACTGGATACAGCAGCCATGCCGACTTCATGGCCGGTTGGGACGAAGACCTCCTCCAGCATATCATTGACACATGTAACGCCGGTACCGAGGGTATGGACCACTGCCCAGGCCTGACTTACGGCCTCAACAAAGGCGACTGCACCATTGAGTCTGAGGTCGATGAAAAGATTACTGGCACCTTGAGCAAGCTTCCTGGAAACAACCCTTTGAGTGGATTCTCTTATGGCGATAAGGCCCCTTCAATGCCCTCCGGCGGCGACAAGGAGAGTAGCCCCAGCAAGCCCTCTGCCCAATCCTCCACCAGCAAGCCGGCTTCTGGGGAGAAGACCACTGCCGCTGAACTCCCCGGCTACACCAAGCCAGCTTCTGATCCCACTGATGTCCATGAGGAACCAGTTGCTCCTAAGCCTACTCTACCTTCCAACCCTGCAGTTGTGTCTGAGGCGGCTGCTCAAGCAACCGATGTTCTCTCCAGTGTCCCCAAGCCAACCGACGTCTTCGACAAGCCCGAGAAGCCCAAGAAGTGTAAGACTAGAGTTCATACCGTCTGGAACACCGTGACAGTCACACAGACAGCCAGTCTGCCTGTCCAGACTGAGGCTGGCACTCCTAGCTACAAGAGAGATCATGTTCGACGACATGCTCACCACCATGGCAGTGGACACAACCATCTCCGCCGCCGTAGCCACCTCCGCCGCTGATCATTGCTTACTGGCGGACTCGATCTGCTAATAGCCTACTTTGAATGGCAGGTCTAGGTGGCATAAAGTTTTTTTCTCATTTCTTGTGATGGTGCATCTACGGAGCATCTTGTATAGGGGTCCAGTGACCACTTCGCTTCCTTGGACCGGAGAATATAAGGTTGGCGATTTCATGGACAGGTATTTTGATTCAAGTTGCGTGGTGCAAGGGAATGGAATTAAGGGGGAGGAAGAAAGTTGTTGGATGATTCGCTTCTACACGTGTACATTTATGGAGGACATACCTTGCTTGCCAAGGGCCCAAAGCGCTCGAGCGCACATCTTTTGCCCGTCATGAATCCAGGGCATATGCAAAATACATTGAACCGCAGCACACAAAAGTGATCAAAAGTATCATCAGCACAGTAGCCACGCCCGTTTCTAATCCTACTGGTGACCATGTTGCTCGATTGCAGAATCTGTTGTCAGCCTAGGAGTTTGGACTCTGAACTTAATAATACTACAGCAGTCTCCGTATATCCTCAGTTGTTCTAAGCTATTATTGTGCCATATTGTATTTATACTTTCGTCCAGTCGCATTCCGAAAACCCTTCCTCAAAGCACACCAGATACAGTAATACACTTATAACTAATAGCTTTGCTGGTCGGCTAAAGCTCGGTTGGAAATTGGACGAACGTCTAGCCTTTCTCTCTTACATTTTCTTCTTCACCATACGACTCTTGGTCTCCCAAAACCACATTGAAAATGTCTCTCTATCATGAGGCAGCAGAGGTCCTAGCGGGATCGTCGTCTGAAGGTGGCAGCCTCAAGTCGCGTGTTTTCAAGAAGAAAACCCTTAAATCCGCACCAAACCAAGTTTACGCCTTGGTGTTAGAGAGTTGCAAATGGAGCATCATTCTGAAAGAAGTGATTGAGCGATCCGAACTTCTGAAACTTGAGCGCAAGGTTTGCATCCCAACCCTACATAAGACTATGGAACGCCTATACTAAATCATGTACGCAGCTGACCCCGACGTTGTCATTACTTCTTGTACATGACCTTTTATTGGCCAAGAAGGGAATTGCTCTTCCACAAGGCCATGGACTTCGTGCATCAATTGAGAGGCACAAAGGACGCATCAGCTCAGAGTTCAAGCTCGCGCGGCTTCGGAGAAAGATGCCAACACTCGAGGCTTTGAGAGAGCAAGTTGAGAGACAATGCGCTGGCGAAGAAGCGAATTACCCTCGCTGGGTTCGTGTCAATACTGTAAAGAGTACACTGGAAGAACAGTTGGAGACGACGTTCTCCAAGTACACTAGAGCCACATCCATCAAGGAGGTCGTCACGAACACTGGAAGGCTCATATACATCGACCCACATGTGCCAAACCTTTTGGCCATCACTACAGGGACAGATCTCACAAAATCCGAGGCGTACACAACGGGCAAAATCATTCTACAGGATAAAGCCTCATGTTTCCCTGCTTATCTTTTAGATCCCAGAGTTGAGGATGGTGACCTGATCGACGCATGCTCTGCTCCTGGCAATAAGACAACTCACTTGGCAGCGATCCTCAAAGAACATAGACCCGAATCCAGTACGCTAGAGCAGACAATCTATGCATTCGAAAAAGACTCTCGACGAGCACAAACTTTGGAGAAAATGGTCAAAATTGCAGGTTCAAAGCCTCTGACAAAGATTGGATTTGGACAAGACTTCCTACAAGTCGACCCTATGGCAGAGAAGTACAAGTCCGTCGGAGCTTTGCTACTGGACCCAAGTTGCTCAGGGAGTGGAATTGTCGGACGAGACTCGATGCCGGACCTTCACCTGCCAGAAGGTATCAGTAGCACAGGAAAGGGTCCGACAGCAAAGCAAAACGGACGCAAAAGGAAACATGAGCAGACAGAGGCAACTGAGGACAGAATCATGATAGATGATGACGGTAACGAGACAGCCATCAAGTCGGAGAAGGATTTAGAAACACGCTTGGAGGCGCTTTCTTCTTTTCAACTAACGCTACTATTACACGCCTTCAAATTCCCATCAGCAAAACGAATCACATACTCCACTTGTTCAGTCCACATGCAAGAAAACGAGCGTGTTGTCATGAGAGCTCTCGAATCCGACATTGCGAAGCAAAGGGGTTGGCGCATTCTGTTGCGGGAAGATCAAGTTTCCGGTCTGAGAGAATGGCCCGTCCGAGGACTCTCTGAAGCATGTGGAGGTGATGAAGATATAGCAGAAGCTTGCATTCGCTCCTATAAAGATGACGGGCAAGGTGTTATGGGCTTTTTTGTGGCTGGTTTCGTCAGGCCCGATGTACATAAGTTCGGGACCAGCGACAACGAGGGCCCTTACGTGCGAGACGATAACGGTGTGATCATTCGTGACATGCTCGGTATGCCAGTCTTGAAAACAACTGGTGAGCATGTCTCTTTAACGGCAAGAGATGACAACAGTGGTAATAGAAAGGAAGAAGAAGAGGGTGTGGATGGGGATGAGGATGAGGATGAAGATGAGGTTTCACAAAGCGAGAGTACTAGCAGTACTGAAGCACATGATCTCAATGCTCGTCGGATCGCGTTCGATGCACGTCAAGGAACTTGCACAGATGAAGATGAATGGGAAGGCCTTGAAGATTAAACAAGCAGCTCTGGAAAGTGCAGGGTATTTCTTTTGGCAGGTCGCAAGACGTCATGTCACAGGCCACTGAGATCTGATCCATAACGGCAAACGGCTCCTAGCGGATTTAATCTGCACCTCAATCAAGGACGAAAAATAAGGGTATAACTGAAAGGACGAAAGACAGCGTGGTATCAGGTGATTCCATCCATCCTACGTGAATATGCCTCCACAACTTTTTATCCTGATCGGTAGGCGGTTGTCTGGATGAATCCGAACCCCGTTTGCTTTCTTTCTTCACATCAAGAGCTTAGTAGGTCACCATGTTGCAACCATCACATCGCGGCGCACACTTCCGTCATACATCTTCTCGACTTGATCTGATTGACTGAGAACAACCCGGAGGCACGGCTGGATTAACTAGACGTAATAGTTCGAGAAACTATCAAACGGTATCGTTGAGTCCAGGCCTCGAGTTGAGTTTCCGTCTCATTGATCAGAATTATATAATGGGGCTCAGAAGAATACGCCGGCTCGTTCGAATCCGAATCGCGGACAACAAAACGGATATTGAAGATGCCGAGTGCCGATGATAAACTAATATTCCACATTATGATAGCAAAACCTTAACTGCCTATCATTAGTCAAATAAGGTCGGCGGGGTTCGGCTCATTGATTTACGATTGATAGCCTGCCTATATGTGTTCATCAAAGTCAGTCTGATATCTCCCGATGGGGTCGAGAGGTGTTCGATAGAGTGCCATCGCCGAAATAGTCTATAGGCGATCAGAAGCGCTGGAAGGGAACGACATTGTCAGTTGTCGTAAAAAACCCCGATCCATCCTGTTGGCTCCCAGTCCTCAGCTCAAGGCTGGCCCAATTGCTAGACAAAATGTTACAGGAGCGGGTGCTGCTACAGGGAAAATGAGCTTGGGAATGGGATTCAAAAGCATATATGGAAGTCTCATGAGATAGGGATCTGAGCCTTAACACATCTGATGGCCATTGTCACCCGACCTGTAGAAAGCAGCATCAAGGTATGGTAAGATTTGGATTTCTCTGTCCGTACCTAGGTAGGGTTGGTCCAGACGTGGGTTTGGTTCCAAAAAGGAGTCGATATAACTAGGGGCAAAAAGTCTTGTCTGGTCCAATTGCACGATACGATCAAATGCATTCTAGTAGCAGCTCTGAGCAGGAGTAATGGTAACGTTGATGAATCAAACCTCGCACCGCGTGTTAACATGACTGGGTTCTATCCAAACCAAGCTCTGAATTTGTTATGGCCCCTTCCCCTTTCGTTGCGCCTCTGTCATTCTGTTTGATTCGTGTTTTCTCTTAAAATAGAATTCGGATAACTAAGGTACCTAGATCGGCTAATACGCGACCAGCGAAATGAGACCTCGGTAAGTGATTGTTGAGCAGATCTTTTTCTTTGAACATACTGTACTCCATCACCCGTGGCGAGTGAGACGGGTGAGAGAATACGGAGGTGGGTTGAGGGAGGGCACAAATCCCAGGGCCTCAATTCTAAAGAACAAAAAGCCCTAGGTAACTTAGCATAAGTTTAGGATACCTTTTACTGAGTTTATTTGAGACCCATAATAACGTCTGATGTTTTCTTGCTCCCCTAGGGTAGGACCTCGGCAGGTGGGGCTGGGGCGGCCAAGACATCGAGAAGTTGGCCAGAAGGGCCGCAGCTGGGGACTGCTGTTGCTGCTGTTGGGCCCGGGGCACGTCAAGCACGGTCCTTATGACCATGATTATGGTACTATGATTTGGTATTGATTAGTATTTCATCTTTTGAAGCAAGAGATTGATGAGAGGAGAGTTGATATGTTGAAGTAAAGGAAAGCATTGGACAGAGAGATTAAGAGATGAATGAGGGTTAGGGTGGTGAAGCGCATGAAGCCAGAAGCACACTGCGCTTGATATTAACATTTCCAAGCAGCTTGCCGTAAGCAAAGTGATGCTGACCAAGGGATAGAGCTCAATCTCAAGTGTATAGATTGCAATCAAGTAAAAAGGTAATAGAAAAATATATATACTTACGTGGTTGCAGCGCATACGGCGCCGACCACCACCACCACCACCCCCCGAACCGCCAACATTGATTGTATTGTATTGGTTCTATATATATGTTAGCATGTAGCTCTCAATCCTGCAGCAAGCTTGTATATATTGTTTTACTTACGGTCATGCCGGTTGATGCTTTGACGATGGAATGTGTGATGCCGATTGGTGCTTTGACGACGGAATGTGTGATGCCGACTGATGCTTTGATGATAAGCATTATGACTCGGCGGCCAATCGTTCATAGCGACGTCGCTTTTTCATCTTTCGATGGGATGCCGATGGATACTTTGACGACAATCTGTGATGATTTTTTGATATAAAAGAGGAAGCCATGAGCGGGTTATGCGCAAGTGCACGTGATTTCCGGTACCAGCAGAACGTTTTGGCAAGAGCGACAGCCAGTAAGGTATGCTACCAGATTCATTATAACGGGCAGTACAGTACATCTATTATATTTCTCATTAATCGAGGGGAATATTCATATTAAAGAATTAGCATACTTCACAATCCCAGCTAACTGTGATTATCACGAATTTATATGTTGGTGTTCTATGTCTTGAAAATTTGAGCTTTCCAAACTTACAGGGTCCAGCACAGGAGATGTGTCGCTAAAACCTCGCCAATGCAGGTACCCGAGGTACTTCTCAACTGAGCCTAGCGAGCCACTGAAATTGTCAAGACCATCCATTCACAGAGAGCCCTTATCCCTTGTGGCTGAACTGGTGGGTAGCTTTCCCAAGCAGATGATGCTAGGATGCCACCGCCACCCTTGACCCTCGTCAGAGTCCACAGCCCAACGCCACTAGAAGGATCACAGCGTTTGAGAGAGGCGTGGCAACGAGGATTTACACGGTCAATCTCATACAGATGGTGAAGACCATGGTCAACCCGGCATGCCGCACCAAAAACTTTTCGTAGGACTGGATTATGAGGATCATGGGGTGATCTTGGTCATTGAGCCAGGTGTTGGGAATGGCCCGGACGTGGAAACAAGTGTGCCTCCCTAAGATGCCAGGTGTGTACGCATGGCTGATGCTTGCTTTTTCCTTTTTTTTCTTTTTTTTCCCCCCTTAAAAAAAAAAAAAAAAGAATATTCTACGAGGATCCCGACTTTTTCGAGGCATATCACATCATGGTTAGGAAATCAAAGCGTTCGCGAGGAACACGCTTAGACTGGATTATCTTTGTAATTAGGTTGGTCATACAAAATAGTCATAAGGATCTCGCCTCATTGCTCATTAACAAAGTCTACCACCATGGCATCTGTCGAAATTGACAAACCAAGTCTTTCACATTACCTGAATTTATCACCGCATCAAGCTCCATTTCTATACACCTGAGCACCTTGGTTTCTGAACATGATCGTGTCTCTCCGTTGAAGAACCATCAACGCTCGGTTCAACGCTTGTTCGCTGTATCCTTTGCCTTCGACCATTTCCCTCCTAAGTGTAGATAGGCTAGTACTCCAGCCGATAGGCAGGCGACGTTTGAGCTCCGTCTCAAGGCGGTTAACTTCATCATTCAACTCACGACTCCCCTGATTGCTGCCCTGGTTGACGGCATCCATTGTAGAGCACAGGAACAGTCGAATGGCCTCGTCGACATGTACTTCGGTGGCGATGGGTGAAAGGGTGAGCTTAGCAAGAGACTCGGTGATACGGACGATGGCCTCAAGTTGACGAACTGTGATGGGAATAGAGGAACGTGTGTTTGCTTCCATCTCAGCAGCATGGACCTGGCGTCGGATAGAGACGAAGTGAGAAGAAAGCTTTTCAGCAGCCTCGGAACTCAGTCTGGGTGCACAGCGTCTGTCGGATATTAGTATAAAAAACAAGATTGTAAAAGTTGGAATTGCAACTCACGTCTTGCAGTAAGTGATGTATCGCCGCATCTTGTCGATGGGAATTTCGGTTTCAGTCATGTCCTCGGCGCCTCTACCATTCATCTGGATACTGAGAACGTGTTTGGCCATGGTCTCATCCTTCTCGCGGCTATGGTCATCCTTGACAATGAAAATCATATCAAAACGTGACAGAATAGTAGTCTGAAAGTCGATGTTTTCTCCAGGGGTCTTCATATCATCATACCGACCAAAGATAGGATTGGCAGCAGCCAAGACTGATGTTCGCGCATTCAGAATAGTGGTGATACCGGCCTTGGCGATAGAAATAGTCTGCTGTTCCATAGCCTCGTGAATCGCAACTCGATCTTCGTCTCTCATCTTGTCGAATTCATCAATACACACAACTCCTCCGTCAGCCAAAACCATGGCACCGCCCTCGAGATAGAACTCCCGAGTGGATTGATCACGTTGAACAGATGCTGTCAGACCTGCAGCGGAGGAGCCCTTTCCCGAGGTGTATATAGAGATAGGAGCCGCTTTCTCGACAAATTTCAGAAGCTGCGACTTGGCTGTACCGGGGTCACCAAGAAGCAATACGTTGATGTCGCCTCTTAATTTCATTCCATCGGGAAGGATTTTCTTTGAGCCACCTAACAGCAAACAAAGAATTGCCTTCTTGATATCGCGGTTACCGTAAATAGAGGGCGCAATGCAGTCGGCCATCACGTTGTATATGTCGGGCCGTCTGCTGAGCTCCAGAAATTCTTGCTCCTCTTCCTCTGAGAAAGTCGCATTTCCCTTGGCTGCTTGATCGATATCTGTCTGGATCCCAACCGCTCTGAGATAAGGGGTACGGATGGCTACAGCACCACCATTGGAAGAGTTCTTAGAAGCCTTGTTTTGGTAGATCGAGAAGATGCCCATAACAGTACATCTCGATCCGGGAACAACCCTGTTTGTGAGGTATCTGTCAGCTGAGATGAGAACGTGTCGAGGCAGTTCTCCGACAGGGACTTGATCGGGAGCCTCTTGAAGCTTGATGATCTGTTGATCAACAAAGCCAGACTTTTCGTGAACAACAAAGTAGGGATCTAAAGGACATTTCGGAGTTGGATCGTTGGGAACTCGGCTACGAGCACATTGCCGAGGCAGAGTGACACCTGTGAAGCCACCTAGAACTGGAATGTTTTGTGTGTGCCCGCAGTTGCGGCATTGAATATGGAGACCTGTCGCCTTGGATGACATAACAGAGGCGCCAATGACAATACCCGGGACTCGCACCAGTCGCGCGATGGTCACAGAATCGAGGTTACGGATCGAGACGTCGTCGGCATTCGAGTGAAGAAGAAGTTGGTGATCAGGGATCTCAGCCTTGGGCTCATGAGGGAAAACGATACGGTGCGTGCATTTTTTTAGTGCATTTTCAAACTATTGGCTTGTTAGAGATTTATACATTACGCGCTGCGTGGTCCCTACCAGGGGGATAATCTCTGCTGGCTCAGATGTCAATCGGTGGGCGAGCTCTTCGTTAAAGCTGATCAAGTCGTTGATGTTGACATCACAGAAGTATCTCTTGAGGAGGGCATTCTCTCGTAGTTGATCTCTACAGCACCGTTATTATGAAGAACTGACGAGGGCTAGATATCTGGGGGCAAACCTGTAGACGAAGTTGTTATCCAGTCGAAAATCAAGAATGAATGTTTCAAGCTGTGTCTGGAGCTGCATTCGAGTATCGCCATTTTCAGCGTAGCTCGGCTCATAGACATGGGCCGAGTAGATTGATCCGCGATCCATTGTGTATCTGCGTGATGTTGAAGAATCTGGTGAATCACTCCTTTCCTTAGATACGTTGCAATCCTGAAAGTTGACCAGGGAGTTTGGAGATCTTGTTTGTGGATCGATGGAGGGGCTTCACTCCGCAAGTTGGAAGGGTAACCTTAGGTCAATTTACGCGAAAACGCGCAGTCCCTCGAGACGCGACGCGTGTATAGTGGTTGCAGCTCTACCCCGTCCTAAGGGATAGTTATCAAAAGCTCAACGCTTATCATCACGTGTTGACGCCAAGGCAATAATCGGTTTAGGGGGGGAAGTTGCGTAACTTACAAAGGTGTCTAGACGGCGAGATACTAAAGGTAATATTCAAGACCCTTTTGGTGATGATGGCGCATTCTTGATACCGACCCTCTCTTTTTTTCTCTTTACTTAACTGTCCTTTCAAATCTTACCTATCATATACATTTGACGGTGCACATTTTGTTTGCAATCCTTTGAGCGATGATACCCTACTAATACACCATCTACATCCCACATTCACCTCTGAAGTTGTCCTTGCTTATCCGGATCTCCATTGATCATGTTCTCTCCCAGCTCTCCCAACGCTGCCAAGTCTGCGGACAACCTTGCTGCATTGTCGCCTATAGGTCGCGGGGAGCTTCCCTTTCACAGGTAGTCTTAGGTGCTTTTATTGCATGCTAACAAACGAGACTAACTTGGTCGCAGCAACAGTCACAGACATGCTCAAATGCATCCCCACCCGTCATCAAGACGTGGCTCTACAGCGAGCTCTATTCATTCAGTAGGAGGTATCCTTGACAGTGCCCCCAGTAATTTGGCAGCTTCAGTATACGAGTCAAGTCAGAATGGTTCGTTTTGCTTCACGGATCTTTCATCGTAAAGCTAACTTCTCGAAGCTATCTCAACCCTTCTTCAACCCCCAATTGTACGAACTGGTCTTCAGCCTCACACCTCAGCACCGGCCTCAACCGCACATAAACCCCCGACGGCCCGGGATATCCCCCCAGTAACGTTGACAAACATCACAAAAGTCGACGCTGAAGAATTCAAGCCCTATTTGTCACAGATTGGAACCCTATACGAACAGTTACAGCGCTTGAAAGAGAGCGACGAGGATGCCAACAAAGAGCAGCGCACTGGCCGGCAAGATACCCCGACCGAATCAAGTGGTGATGGATACTTACGGCCCGGGCCTAAGCCTCGTCCAACTCGGAAAGGCTCGACCGCATCACTTTCTTCGATGAACTCGAATGATGGTCACAGCCCTGTGAGAAGACCAAGTGCTGGCTTCGTTCGAAGGTCCACCCATGGACCTCCTCCGCTATCAACTATCCCAACTGTGTACTTTGACGATGAATTCCATCTCGAGAATCCCCGAACTTTTGACATTGTGAGCGAACGATCCGAGGTTATCCGACCCGCCAATGCCAATGACGGGCAAAGCTCACTCAACGGAAGCGCTGCCGCGCCAAGGAAGGCTCTTGCAACCAATGCAATTTTGCAAGAAAAGCTGTCTTGGTACATGGACACTATCGAGGTTCATTTAATCAATTCCATCTCCACCGCATCAACAACGTTTTTTACTGCCCTGGGATCGCTGAAGGAACTCCACTCAGAAGCCGCGGAATCCGTGGGGAGAATTAAGACACTTCGAAGTGAGCTGAAAGCTTTGGACGAAGAAATTGCAACCAGAGGCCTCCAGATTGTCTACCAGCGAAGGCGCCAAGAAAATCTACGTCAACTTAACGATGCTGTGCTTCAGCTGAGGCAGATTGCGGACGGCCTTGCAAGGTGCGAGACGCTCGTGGACGAAGGGAAAGTCGATAAGGCACTGGCGAATATCGACTCTCTTGAAAAGCTTATTGCAGGCGAAAGGGACGCTACTACTGCAAATGAACCTGGCATTCAGTTGCGGGACCTGCGTTCAGCTTCAGCTTTACAAGGCGTCAACGCGGATCTAACAGCTTTGCGGTCTCGTATAGGAAAGGCATACGAAACCAACTTTCAGAATATTCTAATACGTGATCTACGACGACACGTCGAATCTGTGTCATCCCACGAGATTCTTCTGAGGTGGAGTCACGCAGCTAGTCGATCCAAAGGTAGCCATGCTAGGTCTCCTTCAGTGTTTCCAACCTATCTCACAAATACCGATGAATTGAAGACCGAGCTGCTACCCAATATGATTGGTCTGCATCGAGCAAGACATATCGCAGAAGCGACTGTCGCATACCGCGAGTCTGTCTTGCGTGAAATACGAAACTTGATCAGGCGCCCCCTGCCCAGTTCTACAGATGATGACAATGAGTCGATGATGTCAGTCTCTACTGCAAGTGGTGGTCGACATCTATCAAATCAGGAAAAGTCTTCCATTTTGGCACGGAATCTTCGCTCTTTGGATCCCGAGGATGGTGAAGATCTTCTGATCAAGATCTACATCGGAGTCACAGAGACACTGAGGAGGCTTACGACACAAGTCAAGGTCTTGTTGGAGATTACCAGCTCCCTCGCTGAGAGCCCGCAAGGGGAAGGGCTGATGTCTCCCACAGCCAGATCACCAATATCCAGTCCTAGGCCAGATAGATTCCCAAGCAATCCTATGAACAGTGCAACATTCGAGGTTCAAGAGGAGCTTCACAAGAGCCTTGATGTTACTAATCTCCTTGGTCAAGCTGTCGACGTGGCCATTGAGAAAATTGTCAAGGTCTTGAAGGTTCGAGCAGAACAGACTGCACAGTTACCTCTGACCCTCTTCCTCCGTTACTTTACACTCAACCTCTATTTTGCCACCGAATGCGAGTCGATC